>JBBPMQ010000083.1:0-59748 GCA_038090375.1 Boletus rubroflammeus
TGAGTTGAGTGGAGTGGGTAAGGACAAATTGCATGCGTGCCAGTGATGGAGAAACTTTGTACCCTGAGACGAAACGGTTTCCGGAGCATCGGGACGAGTTCACGTATGG
Source organism: Boletus rubroflammeus (assembly GCA_038090375.1). NCBI lineage: Eukaryota > Fungi > Basidiomycota > Agaricomycetes > Boletales > Boletaceae > Boletus > Boletus rubroflammeus. The sequence continues at coordinate 110 of JBBPMQ010000083.1, forward strand.
GATAACAAGAAGATCTGGAAGGGGATCCTGAGTCATGTACTGCCAGACAGAGTTCACGTTCTAGAGCGGCGTGTGGACATGAGTTTGGAGGACCAGCATGGGTCACCATCCCAATGCAAAAACCATATAACATTTCGTTGACATGGAATTGCTCCGGACAGAGAGTGACAAAATTGACTATAAGGCTATTAGTATAAGTAGAGACGATGCCTTCGGTCCGCCAACTACCCTGAACGCTGCAAAAATAAGTCATTGAATAGCCGCAAAAGGTGTACCGACCTTGTAAGAATGGTCGCGAGGGACGAATACCCTGAAATATCATATCTTGAGTGGGGGGAGCGCCGGGGAGCATTTCTTCGACGCGGTGCTTTTCGAGAGTTCTGAGATGGGGCTTGGTCGTTTCCTATTTGAGTTAGTTCCATCCACCGGATACTATTAGCGGGGCAAGGATGTACCGTTGACCCTGATCCACGGCGAAGAAGTGCGCGCGCGGGAAGATTTGGGATGAGTGGATGGTCAGAAGTTGGCGCTAGGAGGCGGGTACTGTCTCACCACCACACTAGAAGACTGTGCGTGGAAGCGTAGCGAGTGGCCGCCGGGTTGAAGGAGGGCACGATTAGTCATCATGCAACGCAACGTGCAGTATGAAACGATGTGGGCGCCGGTTTGCACCGATCAAACAGTCCATCGAGACGGACGGTTCGCGATCCAGTCATCCAGGGAAGGGGAGACGATATGAACGAACGATGCTGTCGTCTTTAACTACCTCTCATTAAAAAAACTGGATAAAAATACGTGGAAGCATAAATAACGACGAGAATTGAGGAATTGAGGCTATTATTTTTGGCGCACTGAGATAATAGACTGCCCCCAGCGATCTTTGACGTCGCTTGCAGTTATGACCACATTCGATCAGGCACGACGAGCCGGCGGCCGCCTGGGGTTAGGAGGTTAGGAATCAGGATGCTGCCGAAGAAGGGTTCCAGGGTGAATTCACGAATTCGATTAACGCGAGGGATGGGATGAAGGAATCATCGTCATGTGCGACGGGAGGTGGAAAACAAATGACGCATGCAAGCATTCCTGATCTGAGTGATGACAGCCGTGATGACTATGAACGCAGGTGAACACGGGAGCCCGTAATTCCTTGATGATGAGTCAGCGACAAGGAGGCAGCACACGATGAGGGAGATGATAAGGGGTGTGAAATGCATCACCCCGAGGAGTGCATGGAGATGAAAGGAGAGGCTGGGAAGGTTGCTGGTCAAGTTGGATATGAATGTGTCTTGAGGTCCTGTGTGCCATCGGAGACGAGTGCTCAGTCTACTAGGGAGAATTTAAGCGATATGGGCAGTTGGGAACGGAGTGGGTAAAACAAACATCAGGTAGTAGACCTCACACTTTCCTAATTCGGCTTAAAGAGCGACCCCGTAGTTCACAAGGGTCATGCTTCCCGCCCAGAGTGGAAATTACGGGCGAATCCGGGGCTGATCCGGAATGGGTAGTAATGGGCCGGAGATCGCGATCTGGAAACCCGGATCTGTGACCGAATCTGATGAGCGCCGTTTGCAGTTGTTGCATTCGGCACCCGGTCTCGGAATAATTACATGCTGCCAGTGGAAAGATACAAACTTCAAAGACCCTCACCCAAAAGGCTCCCATCCATACTGCTCGTCGCCCTTCTCTTTGACCCGTACTCCCATCATCTCTCTCTCCTCCCTTGCGCAGTTCCCTCTCAAGAAATGGGTAGGAGAAAGATCGAAATTCAGCCCATCACAGTACGTCCCGCTTCCATTAGTTACAAGCGACTATTCTCGCATCTCCTTCTGCCCCATCGTCTCCAATTTTACCTTGGACTCCATCTTTGACTCGCACTCGCTAACGACGTCTTATACATAGCACGAGCGTAATCGCTCAGTCACTTTTTTAAAGGTAGCATTTCGGCTATTTTTGTTTCCCCCCGGCTTGGCACTTATTATTATCTTCTCCTTGTCATTGATTCATAGCGCAAGAATGGCCTTTTCAAGAAGGCGTACGAACTCGGTGTTCTTTGCTCAGTCGATGTCGCCGTCATCATATTCGGTTCGTCCTTTCCTCATCCATCCGCTCATCTCATCCATCCGCTCATCTCATCTCCGTACCTTCCAGAGGAACGTCCTACCGGTCATCATCTGAAACTCTACCAATACTGCTCCGGTGACATTCACGACATCGTACAACGCCATGTCAGAGTACGCATGCACCCTACATCCCTTGAGAACACTTCTCATCTATCCCCCCCCCCGCTAGTATGACGGAGAAAAGGACACGCGCACTCCTCGTGACTTTGCTAACAACACGAACACCAAACTCGACGACGCCGTCGATGGTGACGATGACGATGCGGACGACGACGACCCCGACTCCAATCCACGTAACGGAAACAAAAAACGCCCGGATGCCAAGTTGAAACAAGAATATGGCAACAACAACAAACTCGTCCCTCCCCCGGGAGCGGATTTGGGGTTGAACGTTGACGTTTGTACCAAAGCATCGTATAGCTGTCACATACTAATTTTCCAATTGCAGATGAACGATTATCCGCTCCACCGACCTATGACTATTCCTCAGCCACCTATGCCCCTTCACCACTCTGCACAACTGCCATCCGCAAGCGGCGCTTCTTCGCTCCCTATCTCAACGGAACGACATACCTCTTCTGGTCGGTTGATCCCTACCAGCAGTCAACTTAGCTCTCAAAAGAAGCCCCGTCTAGCCCCTAACGTCAGCGCAGGCGGTAACCCAAAACTTACTCCCGACGATTCCATGTATAATGGCGGTTACCTCCCTTCTCCTACCTCTGCGCATACGCCGAACAACTACCGGCAAAATGGTCAGACCTCACATCAACTGCCTTATAATTACCTCGGCGTCGCTGCCTCCAGTCCGCAGCAGCCGTTTCTCCCCTCATCGTCCTTTGACTTTCCATCGTCCTCAAGATGTGCCCCAATGCCACGGACTGCTGGGTACAATCAACGATCATCGACCGCATACCCCCAACATCAGGATGCCCAGTTACAAGGAATTTATCACCAGCTAATGCGACATAATATACCACCTGGCCAACCGCCAAATGGTTCCAGCTCACGCTCCCAACAGTCCCCAGACTTGCTTTCTGCGTTCTTAGACAACGGCGATGATCATCGACCTCCGCCAACACAATCATCGCAATTCGCTCCATTAGACTGGCCTTCGCATGCTTCGTCGCAACAACATTCACAAGCACCGCCACCACCGCAGCAGGAATCAGGTGGGTAATCCCCGTCCACTTCTCATCACTACGCGACTCAATCATTTACAGGACACTCTGGAGACACGAGTTGGCTCGATTTCCTGTCACACAGCGCGCCACAACCTGGCGGACAACTCCATATGACGCTCCCGCCCGTCAATGGGAGAGACGGGCTATCGTGGGAGCGCGACCGAGATATGGAGCACTACAGCCCTTCAGAGCGCGGCGGTGGAAACATCGATAAGAGCATGACGAATGGTACGGGGCTCATCTCACCCCCATCGCGCAAGCGACCCCGTACGGATTCCATAGTGGACGATAGCCGACGACCGTCGCCGATCACGCGGGGAAAAGCTGGCGTTGGCCAGGATCCACTAGATCCAAATGGTGATGCCCATGGACCTGGTATAAAAGAGGAATAATATTAAATCTGCTTGTCTTTTTCCTTTCCGTCGATGCGGTCATTCTCATTGACTCATTCACAAACGCGCTGGACTATTGACGATATTATAGCCTTGCTTTCACCGCTTGTTTTCACCCTTGCTTCTCGAGAGAGATCTGAAACTAATGCTGAGGCGCTATTTGTTGTCAAAAATGAGTATGTACTAGTAGGAGTACTTGCGAGGACATTTTTGTTATCTTGTTTCGCAAATTATTATCATTGTGACTTGGCCTTCAGGAAGAACTTCTTCACCTCAGTTGCGAGGCGCGGCGTAATTCATTGCGAGACTCGGATCCAACGAGGACGATCAACGCACATGTGCGTATCTAAGATCTAGGCCACGATAATCTACGTACATAAGGTTTCTAGAGTATCGGACGGGATCGCGACGAAGGACAAAAAGGTGTTTGCGTTTTCCGTCACTGCCCTGTCGTCAACGTTCGACTGCGGATCCGCGGTCATATCGCACCGTCCAGCGGTGATCACACCGACAGAGGATCTCCACAAGAACTACTCACTGGTCCGACATCGTCCCTTGGTGGGTTTCCGCTGATGGCAGCCGGGGGGGATGGTGGCGTTATTATGCAATGTCACGACTTTTGCAAACAGAACGTCTGCCACTGCCAGAGTGGCAGGTGCTGTATGAATGTTGCCCCCCCCCCCCCCTTCCCGACCAATCAGAATAAGAAAACAACAACGTTCTAGTGCGCTCGGAGTGAATTGGAAAGACTTGTAGGTGCGTTTGGGACTCCGGTCGGAACTCGTTGACAGTCTCAGTTCTGACACGAAGTCACGGGGGGGTCAACATCTATAGACTACGTCGGCCAGGGGCTCGTCCCTCGGAGCCAACTATACGTAGTGGCCAGACTAGTAGGCTGTGCCATCCATCCCGATGCTCCTGGCAGCAATAATCAACTGCCACGCTCTGGATCTTTTGTTCGTGTTTGACACAGCTTGGCTCACACCGCGGTCGCGAATAGAAGCGTGACGAAACGATGATATCCCATCGCCGGCCTTGTTATAACAAATCCTCATTTCCTTGAGAACAAAAAAAAACAAAAACAAGGTTACTCGCTCCGAGTGATAACCACATGTGGCGTTGATGATATAGTTATTGTAGGTCATGTATCACACATATTGCGGTATTCAGGCGGCCCAGTTCCGGGCCCTTCTATGATTCTGATTCTCTTGGCTCCGTTTTTCGTCGAGAGACGGACTGCGGTATTGCTTCTATCCGCTCAGGTGAGATTACCATAATGCTCTGCAGCTGAACCTGACCAGATTTGTATGCGTTGACATGTTCGTGAAACCCGTAGGGCCGCTCTGCAAGCGCCGTGCGAGTCACATCTCACGCGGTCGTCGTGTTTGCGATGAGAGCGTGGGTACTCAACAAGGAAGCAAGGAACAAGGGCGTCATATCAAGGAAGGAGAATTGCTGACAAGACGACTTCAGAAATTGACCCCCAACTTTGCAATCTGAATTGTCACCAACACTTTCACGAACAGAATCGCTTGGGGGAGTCTGTTGCATCACTCACCGGAATTTGGCTCAGTAAAGAAAGCTGACCCCTTCTGATCCGTCGTGCCACGCTCGTCGCTCAGCGTCTCGAATCGTACAATGACTATGACGACATGATTCAATTTTTGATATGCTGTGACAGGTATCAGGTTCCATACGAGCGGGCGAACTGAACCTTGAACCCGCTCGGGTCAGACCCTGAGCGATTGAATCATCAATTACTGTGGGTTCAGGATCTGCTGCCCTCAACCACATTTGGAATGAGATGGTCTGACGTTCGTGGCGAACTTTATTGAAGGGCTATATCTTGCCGCTTCGCCAGCAAACAAATATCCATTGGACGAATGGCTGACCTTTGAGTCGCTCATCGACTTGTTCAGCATGATGGGTTCATCGCAAGACGAGTGGGAGCATGTATGATGTTGACCGGTCGGTAGGCTTGGGGTACTATCGTAAATTCAGTCTGATCGAACCTATCACCGAGGGAAAGAAGTGAGATGGGTACAGCCTCTGTCAGTCATACAGTATCCAACCGCCCTGAATTTCAACTTCAACACGGGAAACCAGAGGGGCACGTTGTAGGTATCGGCATTCGGGCATGAGGCGCCGTGCTGCAGCCTGCGGTGGTCTCCCTGGCCAGCTCATCATATACGATTCGGATAACGGTTTGGTTATGACTTGGACAATGCGGCACCCTGAAACATACTCCTAAGCCGCTTCTCCGAGATACTGATTCATTACTTACATAGAAGATACGGAAATAACATTGATGGACGGATAAGCATATATTGTATGGCCCAGAACCATTACCGTTCCGTGGTGTTACATTCAAAGATACCACGTACCTTCGCCCCTGGTGCATAGACAGATCTTTTTCTGCCTCGAGGTTCAAACTTTAATACCTCGACGTCTCCCGCGCTTGAACACGGCATGCAACGAGACGACGTTTCAGAACTTCCTGTTCGATAGCAAAAAACTGACGGTCATTCAACTTGTCCATACACTAAGACACTTGTTCGTGATGTGGAGTTGTGGACCGACGAAGCTGTTGAGTACATCTCGGACATTTAGAGCTTACCTTCCGAATGCGAGCTCCCGATCGGCAATGTAGAGCCACGCTGACATACGGGACCTGTGGCCCATCTACGTTTCCCTGAAAAGCTGCCCCTGCGCTTGCTCAAAGCCCGACGGGATGTGCCAGTGGGACCCATGACGTCACGGATCGCAGAGGTCCGTCCGGTGATCATCGCCATGATTTGCAGGACGTAAGAGAACACTGCTCTGGATGATCTAGTGACAAGTTGCGAATGAAGTTCGAAGTCAAGGTCAGGCTCCTACCCACCGCCGCTTCGAGTGTGAGGGCGACTTAGTACTATAGAGCATATTGGACTTGGTAGATTTCGGTAGTGATGGATAATACCGAGTGGCTGTACACACATTCAAACACCGCCAACCTTTCACACTACCAGAAGGTAACCTGTAACGTTGAAAAATAAGACAAGTAAACCAAGTTAATCAATTTGGGCTTAGTAGAAAGACCCTCCGTTCCCCACAACAACTTGAATGCGAGACTGCAGTCCTCACTCACCAGTAGTATGACTCAACCATCTGATTGTCCAAGATCTTGAAGCTCAAGCGGCTCAAGCTCTCATCATGATGTTGGGAAACACCAGCAGTGACCACCGTAATACAATAGTATAATGGTCTCAGAGGATCTGGCAGGCTTTTTACCGTAGACGATCAGGTGCGAATAAAGTTACAAGCTCCCTACGCTCTAATCACGTAAAGTTACCAGACCCATAAGTGACGCTCACAGCTTCCCCTGTGGGGATACTCGTGGACGTCCGAACATATGGAGTGCCAGTACTGTAACAAGAATCGTATGTTGCATGACTTCGATCGATCATCCACACCTACCCACAAAAAGTGTTGGAGGAGCCGGTGTCAACGACGAGGTTATAATATGTCGATTGGCTACCGATACTACCGACGCTTGTTGTGCACAGGGAATAATTTAGGTTGGTCACTGGAATAGTAGTCGGTCCACAGGCTGTACGTGACTTTAGGAATGCGGCACAAGCACGATCTGCGTCAGGAGATCCCTTGAGATACGCTCCAGAGCATGGGACCTTGGCCAGTAGAATGGTGGTGAACGGAGAGGCAGAGGCAGACGTGGCGAGAACGACGACGGAGAGTGCAGCAACTGACTTCATGTTGAAGGAGGTAAATGGAGGGTGTGCTGTCACTGTTGCTCCAAGTCTATCACGAAGGTTTTTCAGTCAATTCAGAGAATGGTCTCTGACACTGACACTGGGACTGACAGCGCTTTTTAGCAATTCACCTCTTTCATGTCACCAGACTCGAATGTCACCTTGCAGTTGAGAAGCGAAATTTCTAGGGTCTAAAATACTGGGAGGGAATGAACATACGACAGAAAAAGTTGCCTTTCTGGTCGAGCGAGACATGTCCCGCACCCAGTGCCAGCAGACCCACAAGCCATGGGAGAACTCGCCAGCCTACAGGCAGAATCGTCATAGCAAGGGGTCAAGGGGTTGATTTCCGCCAATCTGCCTGGCCCGAATGGGTTCAGGAAGAGAGTACTATATTTTGTAATCTCACATTTTTGTGATAAGAATTAATGCGCTTTCGGGCTGGAGAGGGAAGAGAGAGATGTGGAATGAGAAGGCTTCCCTAGGTGGGCCGGGCGTAGCCCAGGACAGGGCCCAGGCCGAAATAGGCTTTGGGACCTGAGCTGGCTGACCGGGGTGTGCAGAGAGCCAGAGCGGCGAAACTCTGGCCCAACGCACGGGAGGCCTGTGAGAGAAGACGACTGTATTGCTGGGAAAGCTGACTATGGACTCTACTGATGCGAGAGAGCGAAGGGAAGCGGATCAAGATGCACAATTCGTTGACGTCGGAGCCCAGCCAATCGTCGGCACGATGATGGTCCGAAGCTCACGACCGCTGGTCCCAAACGATGACACGATGTTGGGAATTTTCACCTCCGAGATTCCCAAGCATATAACGCCGTTTTATTGCCTTCCGACTGGCATTTGTTCATCTACACCACGTTCCGTAGCTTTTGAAAATTCAAAAGTTCTATCGCCCGTTGTCCGAGCCCAGGATGGCTTGGTTCGGAGATACTCAGGTCGCACTTCCAGGGCATTTCCCTATCCACCCTTCTATCGGTCCCATTGCTGAGCTCACAATCGTCAATGCTGTTGTGTCCCCGGATGGTTTCACCAAATCGTGAGTCGAGGCAGTATCATAGTATGTATCATTGTTCACTCCCTTACAGTGCTATCCTTGCTGGAAACTCTCTACCGGGACCGATTATTACTGGGCGAAAGGTATGTCCGCTCTTTCGTCGTTACGGTATACAGGACTACGACGACGACAAACTATTCGTAAAGGGTGACAACTTTCAAATTAACGTCACAAGCTACTTGACCGATGATACCATGCTCACTGGAACGACCATTGTCAGTGGTTCATTCCTTTACACTCCGTTGTTATATACTGACATGCAATATTTACAGCATTGGCACGGCATTTCCCAGCACAATCACAACCAGATGGATGGTGCAGCCTATGTCACTCAGTGTCCAATCGCCCCTGGAAATTCATTCTTGTACAATTTCAGCGCGGGGCACCAGGTAGGCACATTCTGGTACCATTCGCATTATGGGGCGCAATACTGTGATGGTCTTCGTGGTCCTCTCATCATATACGATCCTGATGACCCATATCGCTTGAGTTATGATATCGATGATGGTGTGTCGTTACTACATCGCGTTGAGCTTTGGCCAAGGACAAACTCTTCTCCAAACAGAATCGACCATCATCACCTTGATGGATTGGTGAGCCAGTCAAGAAGAAATCTTGCGTTGTATCTGAAAGACATAGGTATCACGTACCTTCACCTCAGGCGCACCGTCAAATCTTTCCAGCTTCAGTGCTCATAAATGGAATTGGCTGTCACAACAATGCGTGCGAGAATCCGCACGCCATCATCGGCGTTGAGCCAAAAAAACGTTATCGTTTTCGATTGTTGAACATGGCTTGCAAACCGAATTACGTGTTCTCGATCGACGATCACAATTTGACGATCATCGAAGTGGATGGGAACTATGTCGAACCTTATACAGTTGATTCCATCCAGGTCCACGCTGCACAACGCTACTCCTTCATCCTCCATGCACGCCAACGTGTCGACAACTACTGGATTCATGCGGTTCCAAACCAACCTACTGAAGCATCCACCCGGGCCATCTTGAAGTACGCAGATGCTCCAGCACAGCTACCAAGAGATAAGCCCACATCCAGCCAGAACCCTCTGAATGAGACACTCCTACGTTCACTTGCATCCCTGCCGGCCCGCCTGCTCCAAGCTGAACCAGACGTCAAGCTCCATTTGGAGATGGGAAAGAACATGACAGACTTCAACTTCCTTATCAACGGCGCTCAGTATATACCACCAACTATCCCTGTTTTGCTGCAAATTCTCAGTGGAGCGGTAGCGCCGTGGCAGATCGAGCCCAAAGGATCGGTGTACATGCTCCCCAAGGACCAGCTCATCGAAATCACTTTTTCTGCCAAGGAATCGCCAGGCCGTCCCGTACGTGGTAGTTCCGATGCACCATGTCATTGCCATCAACTCATGTCCCTGATTAGCATCCTTTCCATCTGCATGGCGTATGTTGGTGTTCTACTCGTATGACCGTTCCTTGCTAAGGGATATCTTCAACCAGCACCAATTCGCGGTCATCAAGAGTGCTGCCAGCCAATACCGCAATTACGATAAACCTGTCATGAGAGACACCGTGAGCACTGGGATGACTGATGACGAAGCAGTCATCCGATTCATCACGGACAACCCGGGACCTTGGATGCTCCATTGGTGCGTGGCCCCCCCATACTTGGCTCAAGGACTATGAAACGTGTCAGCGCATCTGACGATCCGATTCAGCCACAACGAATGGCATCTCCATGCGTAAGTGGAATCCATCACGCCTCAGCCTGATAGATACGCTTTGCACGGACTTTTGACTGACTCGTTTTGGCTGCTCATGGTTGGGCAGCGGCATGTCGATCATCTTCGTCGAGGACTTTGAAGGCATGCACGATTACCTTCCACTCGACGGTGCGTGTGTGCGTACGATGACGTCTCTCATGATTCACTTGTCTTACAGATGCGTCGCGCGCGCTTTGTCCGTATCGTGGTCCGTATCAGGACTTTCCCTTGCCCCCTCCCAGCGAACCGGGGCCATAGCCATCTGCGTCTCTCATCATCGTTCATGTTTCAGAAGTTTTGTTTAGAGGGTGTTGTTACAAGTCCGTAGCTTTCACTAGACTGCGCTCGCTACCTTGCTTGCCTCGACGAGTCTACTCGGACTCCACCAGACTGTAAGACAGCTTCCGCTCAAACGACGAGCAAAGTTACACCACAAGCCGCATAACCAAAACTTCACGGACGAAAGCACCTCGAGTTCACATAAATACGATGAAAAGACACTGAATGCTGGCCGCGACCGTACGAGGGGCCCCTTGGCTCCCTGAGAGCCCACCTTTTACCGATTCCGATAACCAAATCCTTCAAAATACCCCGAGTCACGCATAAACGACGTCCAGCGTTCGTCCAGCCGTGACTCTTGAGTGACCAACCCGAGCTCAGTCAGCTCAGAGGGCGCTGCCGACTGCACGGGTTGTGTCTGCGGCTGCTGTGACGGCTGCGGCTGCTGGTACGCATTCGTAGGCGGTGCAGACGATTGTTCGTAGGCATGTGGATGGTGGCCCGAAAATCCGTGTGATTGGGATGCGTTCGCCGCCGAATAACTTGCCGAGCTGAACTGGTCCGAGACCCCCGAGGGTTGCTGGGTCCATGAATAGGACGGCGTCGTCACTGCTGGGCGTTCGTGCGCCGTATGCTGAGGAGCGGGTTGCGGCTGAGACGCAGGTGCTAGTGGTAGAGGATGGAGAGGGGGATGATGTTGCGGTGTGTATGGATAGTGGGATCGCCGTGGTGGTCGCCAAGGTATGACCTGTGGTTGAACGCTCGCGTTGGGATACTCTGCAGGCCGGACCGGATAGGACCGTTGATCCTGCTCGGTATGGGCCCAGCGGTCGACAGAGGAGGTCGAACCCTCGGGTCGGTACAACTGTGGGGCGGCGGGTGGTTCTGGGAGGCTGCCGGGGTGCGGTACCCCTTCAGATGCTTGCTTCGATTTTGGCAGGCGCCTCGTCGACACAAACCGCGTTCTCCCAGCAAAGATTGCCAGTTCGTCGTCGTCACCCTCTTTGACCGACCACTGTTGCCCCAATTGGGAAGACGCCTTTTCGTTCTGAGATGCAGCCAGTGCGTTGTGCGCCTTCTCACTTAGCTTGGTTAGGATTGGCTGTAAAAGAGTGGTCCAGTGAGCGAAGCGAAAACTGAAGTTCGGTTAAATTAGATCTTACGAGTGCTTTCGCTGCCCTACGACTGTGGCGAGCGACTTTCGTGAAGAGCACACAGGCCTCATCGAGCTCCTTGATCGCGTTGGACGCCAGGGGAGAGCGAGGTCCACGAGTCACGATAGTACCAAAGACAATCTGCGTCCAAACCATCAGTAAACGACAAACAACGCAACGAATGATCTGCGAACCGCTGCCGAGAAACCATACGTCCAAATCGTCCAGAATCGTGCACAAAGTTGAGGATGGACTGTGTACTGTGCTCCTATTGTTCGCAGTATAGTCGAAGAGGCACGATAAGTGGCGAGGAATGACGGAGCATATTGACTCTTCAATGGATTGACGGGGTCTTCTATGATGGCCTGTGCGAAGAAACTTCGATGTATATAAAGCAAGACTGGTGCGCGATAACGTGATGGGTGACTGCTTGTCCGGGACACTGAAAGCACGCGACTTACTGACTTCTCGTGCATGCGCCATAACAAAACGGCCCATGGACGCAGAAACTGACAAGTCTTCTGTGGCGATGGTCGGCATGGCGGCAGCTACCGACGAAGCTACTTGTGCCGCATGTTCAGGTATGGGAAATTCGCGCACTTTACGATCAAGTTCCATGATCGTTGCATAGCTAGGTATCTCGGCAGTCAAGGTCCGTGTAGCAACTTCAGCCACACACTCCGATGCAAAACGGTAATTCCATGACTCCACTGCAAACATTTTTTTTTTGGTTAAGAATCGGCCAACGAAGCACATGATCACGCACATATATCGTGAGAGTCAGTCTCACCTTTCCCGCTGGAATTCCCATTCCCTGGAAATCGGCAATCAATGTAGGCGAGGGAGAAGCAGGGTGGTCTGCCTGTATTGAGGCTCTTCAGGTAGACAAGATTTCAGCCAGATGGGTATCAAACCCTACAACATTTACCTACATGCCAAGCATCCGCAACGAACAGATCCCATAGGAGAATACGGCGCCGTTGCACAATTTTGTCAGGCAAGCCCCATCTTACACTATCCCGATCTAACCCCACAGGTCAGGTCCTAATAACTTTTTTTTAATCTAGACGGGATACTCACGGAGTCCAACCTGGTAAAATGGAAACGAATAAGCCTATCAATAATAGGGCCCATCTCTCAGGAGATAAGACATACAGATTGGGACAGATGCGCAGCGAGAGCAATCAATGACCATGTGGTCTCCATGCTGGTCTCTTTTGCTGACAATTCATTTCCACTCATGGCGTTGTAAATACTGAACATATGAAGTGCTTGAATGGTCACCAAGGACGGCTTTTCCAGCACCGGCTGCAAACAAATAGCCGCGCGCGCTATCTGATGATAATGCTCTGCTTCTGCATTCCCTGGATCCTGTGTAAGATCAACAAGTGCACCAACTGCAAAAGCGAGGAAGAGCAACGCAAGCTCATGGGCGCTTTTGTTGTCATCCGTCGCTTTCAGGGGTCCATTCGAGTAATATATCGGAAGGAGCTCGTCCATGATCTGGTCCTTGCTTACGGCATGGAACAGCCAACCAGCTTGTTCACAGTACGTTTGCGTTAGGTAACTTGCGCGTTCCCAGTTCGGCAACTGCCCCTCCATCAATTCGCGGACGGTACCAGTTGGACCCATTGGGGTAAACGGAAACGCCTGCGAAAACATTCGAAAATCCTGAGGCAACGGGGGAGTCTCCGAGTGCCTTGCCGAATCTGGTGTCGAAGAGCCCGGCCCGTCTTGGTGGGCCATGTTATCAGACTGATATGATATGATAAACGTGGATGTTCAACTTAAAAAGGATGGGAACTTGCCATCAAGAGACACTAACATAAAGCGGGGATCCAGGTTAAAATAAGACGGAAACGTGCACAATCGTCAAGAGGAAACTCACCTCCGATCCACCGGTAGGTCCAAAGAAGCGTGATATACCATGGTCGGTGATTGAAAGCGTTCCGAAAGCGTCCAACATTTCTGGAGGGTGGCTTGGAGTCCCGGACTCATCGGGTGGAATGAATGGTTCGTCGTCTTTGTGATTGACTCCCAAAAGGTCTTCGCGAAGGAGTGGGTGAGGGTCCGTCGAGTGCTGAGACTGGAGTTCGCTTAAGGCATCTTCGAGTTGCCGGATCCGCTCGCTCATTTTAGCTATCCGGCGATGAAGGTGCTCGGTGGCCGCGAGAACGAACCTAACATGAGGCGCTTAGGAGATTGCCGGTAAAGAGGTTACATTGTCGTACCGGGTTCCTTGACCAGTAGACAGGCTGCCTGTTAAAAATCCCACCATTATGCGAGCGGGACACTGGGACAACTAAACAACGAACCATTCGGACACAGCGCTGCGCAACCCCTCCTCTGCGTGAAAGAGCATTGAACAATATATTGCTCGACCGACAACGAAGCAGAGGAAACTGTAACCTACCTGGCATGATTGGCAGGGGATTTGCTTGTCACACTTTATCTTCAATCTTCCGGGTATGCCATTAGGTCAGAATGTGGAAAGGGGTGCATAACATGCGCGGTGATCGCACCTCCTACACTCAGCGCATGAGATCTGCCCACTATTCCTCTTTTGTTCTATTTCGCGTGCGTGGCCCCCATCAAATCTGTACTCCTCGATCTCTTTACGACTCGCTTTGCGTTTCAACCTGCCCTTGGTGGGTTCTGGAGGCATTGATAGTAAGTAGCTTGGAGGGGAGGGCGACGCTGAACAGTCAAACCAGGCTGCGCGGTTCTTGCCTGGGAGAAAATTTAATGTGCCGTGCTGGTGTGAAAATCCGATGCTGACAATTGAATATGTAATTTAAATGGATTGTCGGAGACGTGCCGTGCCTTGCTATAAAAAAATCACGTATCAAGGTCCTGGCCTGAGTTTTAAAGTTGAAGCTGAGTGTGAAATTACCACCACAAATAATATTTTGGCGGACAATCAAAGTGCCCGAAAAAGGAAAAATGCAGGGTCAACCAGCCTAGCTAATCACACCAGACCTAACTCTCCCCCTGGTAGTACCAGTAGCTGGGGATACTCGCTCGCTTCTCATGGTTCTCCTAATAATAATTTGGCCCAATGTAACAGATTTCGCACTCAGCGGCATCATACCAGCCAACCTCACTCCCAATGCTGTTCCCCTCAAGGTGTGCCTAGAACACCTTAATTCTGATAGAATGCGAACCATACCAACCCGCCAAATTGACTTCTCACCCTGAAGGAGCAAAAGGGACCCTGCGACGCAGTGGCGAAAAGCTCAAACTTCTCAGTTTCGAGGGCCCAACTGGTGGCGACAAGGGTTGCCAAGTAGACAACTGGAAGAATTGAACCCCTTCGGCTCTCTCCGTTGAAAACCTGCGTACCGAGTCAGCTTCTATTGCTACCGCGGCGCGACGGGCACTGCCCCGATGGGCACTTGTTCATTGACTGTGAGAGTCCGTGCAGAGCAGGCCAGAGGGTCATCCAATACTCACTACTATCGCCGCACTTGGGAGCACCCAATGTTTGAGTTCAAACGACCACGATGCCACTCAGATGGATGACAGATTGGCCCGTTGTCGGTCCTGTCCAATCAAATTAGGTTTTTCGGACCTGCAGTATCGACATAGCCTGACGTCTCGACTGCGCAGAATTTCAGCCCTTTGACGGAAAATCGCTACGATCTCGCATGAACCGCGGTGGCGTTCACTATCGTCACGCCCCGCGAGGCGGTCCCTATCAAATGATGTCAGTATTTCAGTTAACCAGAAAGCTCAGAAGGATTCCAGTCGCACATATAATGAGCCCTACTGCATGCGTTCCCCGGCGTGGCGCTTGCTTCGGATTGTACAGAAGAACTGTTGTTTGCGCGAAACATGAGTGAAGGTGCTAGAAGAAGACAATAAGAAAGCTTTAAAAACATGTAGCGTCCGTGTTTCTCCAACTATGATAAAGGAAAGAGGCGTAAAGCGCTTCTTATCGATGGCAGCCGCAGCGTTAGAGTGCTATAATTTCCGATGAATGAAAGAGGCGGACCTGGGGAAACGAATGGAATGACGGGAGAACCTACTTCGGGCTGCTATGGCATGTCATGATAACTGGGTCACTTGGATTCTACCCCACCTGGGGAAGTGATATCACCGCAAGAGCACTTCGAATGAAATGGCGTAAAGAGCGCAGAAAACATACCAACCACACCACCTTCTCGTGTGTGGGGGAGAATCGCTGAGCCGGATATGGGCACAATAGCAGGCAATCAACCTCCACAATCCGAACTTGCCACATTTCACAACAAACAAAGCGGAGAGATCTTTTGACATGAAAAGGGAATGTGGACGACAAGTCGTTGATTCATCCTCTTGGTCCCCCTCCCCCAACAATTTACCTTGTTCGCACCAATCTCGTATCCACGATGTCTCGCTTTGAAAACGTCGTCCAAGCATTCAGCCATGATCATCTGCCACCGTATCTGCTGCAGCGTATCCCATGCAGTAGATGCTATGGCGTAATTGAATACGACCGAGGAGCAGAGTGGAGTATTGTCAACGAGCTGGTGAACGAGCACTGGAAGGCGTGCCCGGGGAAGCCACATGCGAGGCCGGCCAGCATGACACGCACAACCACTTCTCCGCTCGACATAGCGATCATGTTACCTCCACCAGTAGCCTCAAAACAGCGGAGTAGCTCAGATCTAGTCGCAGAGTCCATCAGTTCCCAGAACAACACTTGGATCTCGGCGGGGTGTGAGAGGAAACGGAGGACCCTAGAGCAACGAAAGTTGGAGCTCGAGCAAGACGAGTACGCGAAAAACATCACGATGAAGAGCGTCATCTGCGGAGGATGCCACAAGGAAATCAGTCTCGATAAGAGATCGAAGTATTATCCTGGTTTATGGCTCAAGCATAGAGGTAAATGCCCCAGCATCGAGAAGCTCGAGGTCAGTAGATTCTGGCAGGAAAACTGGGAAATATACTGACCCTCTTGAAGCGCGCCAAGGCCAAGGCCCCGCAAGTGCAAAATGGCACACGATCACTGCCCTGCAACGTCGTCATCCCCGCGGTTGGCGGCAATGGTTACGGAGATGTGCTGCAGCTCAGCCCTGCAGAACGCTACAATAGTTACAGTGCAGCAGCCACACACCACTCCGTTCACCATTATGACTCGGAGGATCCGTCCAGTGAAGACGGAGAAGAAGATGAGGATTTGCTGCCTCATGAGCCATTCCCAAGTGAGTCCATCGTGCTTATAAGTATACTCCACGCTGAGAAGAAATCGAAATGCTTGCCTTACGGTGCGTGAATACAGCATTGAATAACGATTTCTATCGGAGCGAGCGGTTTCACGACCACTCTGATGTATGGACATACCGATACGCTACCGAAGAAGAAATTAATACCAACTTCTTTCATGGCCAAGATGAACCATACTCACGTCTGGGCACTGGCGGTCGTCCTTTCACCCACCTCAGCCTGCAAAACGGAGGTCACTGTGAAACATCGTGCTGTGTCATCGAAAACCGGGTCGAACATGGCAGTTTCACATCCCGATAACCTCAGGTCAACCAAGGAGCTGAGCAAACTGGGTGGAGACATTGCGCCTCATGCCCTGTCTCGGCACACTGACCCATTTCCCCACTGAGGGACGTACTCTGTGAGTCGGAAAAATTGCAGAGGAGAGTCTAGACGAGATCATCCTCTTGTTTCCCTTGGTTAATCTACATATGTAATCACGTCGTCTGGACTGTAAATTATCTAATTCGTAACTCAGCCTCAGGTCTCAAAATTTAACTTTAGTTCAATGTTTACGCATCTGGCTCACCCTTCTTCCATTCACGTTGTCTTAAAACCTGACATTGCGCCACATCCACTGTGCTGGCAATTCGAGGCCTCGAGGCTGCACTGGTACATGAGGCGTTGAGGGTAGAGGGAGCTGGGTTCAGTGCCAACATACCCACAGATCTTCTTCTCACACCATAATATGTCTGAACGACCATACTTCGAGACCGTCCGAGTAAGCAACTAGCTCCTTTCTGCTCGCAGGATGAATGTTCAGAAATAACACCCTAGTCGTTCGTCAACGTTCCCATCACCGAATACGGAGTGGAAACTGCGTCTTTTCTGGAAGCCTCGGACGGGCTTGTAAAGCTATTTGGTACGCTTTCCATTACGTCTCCTACATCCGAATCTTCCCTGATTGGGTGATGCCCGCAGATTTACTAGGCTCTGGTGTCTTCGGATTTGTCCAGGCAGACATTAAGGGCAACATTGAGGAATGTTGTTTTCTATTCAGAGTTTTCTTCCCGAAAGAAGTTCCTTATTCTTATCTTGGTTCTTGCAGGGTGTTCGGTCGCGCTATCGAGATGCTTCTCAGAGTTCGACAACACTCGAGAATCTTGTCAGAAGTGAAACGTCAGAAGGACTTCGTAATGGAACCGCTTGTCTGATACGCCTAACTCGGTGAGCGACACCCCATGTCTCAGTCCAGCATAAAACTAAGCCGAAAAACGACACTCGAATAATAATTTGAATAATTTCAGTGGTCTCATGTTTCTATGCAAGGCATTGCAACACATGCAAAACGATCCTTCCATAGAATTGCACGTGTGCTTCAAACGCTCTTACGATGAGGTGCTCAGACATCACCACACGTTTGTCGTGCGTTCTTTAGCCATCGTACGTCATCTCGTCCTACTATTCTGCCCCACTTTCGGGGCGCTCGGTCTGTAGGTTTACCGGTTGCTCTTGATTGGTTTAGGTCGCCGTCAGGGCGGCTCCTTACCGCCGAGATTTTATTGCTCGCATCTCGCAAGGAGGAGACAAGGAGAAGTTCGATATCGAGCTCGCAAAGTGGCTGAGTGGGCTCGATACCATCGTCGACCACTTAAAGGCCTTCTTAGAGGAAGGAGGATATGGTAGGGTGTAACAGTTGGGTTATTCCGATGGAGAATCGTGGTAATAGAATTCCGCCACGTGGACAATGTTGGGTAAACAGCACAGATCTTTTGAAACTCCATTTGTTTCCTCTGTAGTGGCAGTCGCGAGCAGGACGGGAGGCATCCATGTACGTGGGCTGCCATCAACACCATAGGAGGCGGCGAGCAATTAAGAATCCGCGGATTTGGTAGTTCAAAGCGCTGAGGCTATTGCTTCCGCTCCACATATGACCTGGCGCTCGCGGACACTGAGAACGATGAAGCGGTAGCTGTCTATGACAGTTTCCCGTGAGTTACTCATCAGGTTATCACGTTGAATCACAATCAGGGATTCTTTTCGCTAACTCGATGGGAGATCAAATGACATTTGATAGTGATCTGTGTGGTTAAACAGATCATAATGTGAGAAACTTAACTGGGACACGTCAACTCATCTTCCTCGCTCGGATCGGTTATGTCGTGTGACTGGCAGTGGCCGTGGCGCAATAATATAACATACATTCAAAAATGACATATCAACAACCTGGGAATGGGCGCAGAGACTAGCCAGAATATGTTTCAAAGATCCTAAAAAAGACGTTTCCCGTGCCTCAATTAAGGATAAGTTATCGCGATCGACGACTGCATGACCACGGTGGCGTGACGGCGCAACACGTACAAAGTACTCTCAAGGAGATTGGGCTTTCAACCGACGACAATGCTACTCTGTGATTTAAACCCAATCCTGCGGGGAAGCTGAAGCTAATACTCGGGACACCACTTCACGGCGAACATGGAGGGTGCTATTAAAACATAACGACCGGGAATCCCCCCTCGTTGCATGTGGAACCGCGTGGACGCTGGGAGGCTAACCATATGGGTCCATGTGTTTTCCTGAGCTATGTTGACGGCGATCAATTGAATACGACATAGAGTAAAGTTCCGGAGATGCGGTCGAGTTATACCATTTTTTTCGATTACATTGAAAAAAATTCTTCACACAGAATTAAAAAATAAAATAAAGTAAAATAAAAACAAAGAATGGAAAACAAATCAACAGTTTTGAATGGACACGAGTTTGATGTCAGGCCTGTGATGATGTTCCAAGGGCTGTCCAGAATAGGTTTGAAGTTACATCGCACTTACGGTTTATGCCGGCGGAAGCAATGTCAAGCGAGAACCTTGGAGATGCTCGCGAGGAAGACGGGGCGACGTGGAACACGCAGGGGGATGGCCATGTTGGCACAGGATTGAGTGATTGACACTGAAACGCGAGAGAAAGCTCGCAACGGCGGGGCAAGTCATAGTGGTGACATGACGACCATGATATTCACGCCACGCGGAGGCGATTCCGGGCCACCACGACATGAAGCAAGTGAACATAGAGTTCCGTCTTAGACCCGAGGGGAACAAGATGAATGCTGTGAAAACAAACTGTATGTAAAAGAAGATTGATATGGTCCAGACACACATGGAAAGTGAGTAACCGGGATGGTCTAGCAGCACGATTCTTGCCCTGCTAGGAGTGATCAAATCATGACCGAAAGAATCGCATAATGATAAAGAACGGGGAAGGAGACAGGCAGAATGAAAACCTGGCGATGCTCACAGAACCATTTGATATCACGTTTCTGGAAATGCCAGATCAGTGAGAGTAACATGACGGGATAAGGCATGGTCACTATGGTCAGAGAATAAGATCCAGCAGTTTTGCAAGCTTGGGGGGACGATAAAAACAGCTGGGAAGTGACATACAAAGTTTCGACGGAAAAGGAACGGACTCGTGTGTTTCGAGGACGTTCCTGGATAATTAACGATAAATGTTCTGCGGAGATTGAATATGTTCGTGCGAATTACTAAGGCTTTGGTTATGTTCTCGAAATCCCGGATCTGTGACATATTTTTCTCTTGTTTCTGTAAATACGGTTTGGACCGGAGCTAGCTTACACGCATATTAACCCCTTCTCTCTCCTCCCCGTATCGTCTATCGCCATTTTTTTTTCTTTTTCTTCCAGTGCCATTGCTTCCAGTTGTTGCCCCGAACATCCATATCCGAGGATATGGACGTGGACACCCATCCGTGCGTACTCTCCTCGCCGTGCCCGCTGATCTGACGAGAATGTGACTTGCAGTATTGCCACCTCATTGGCATCTCCGTCGCTGTCTGCCCCCTCGTGCGCATGTCCTTTTGATCCGTCTCCACGCGCACTCACCAGCGTATTAGAAGTCCTCGCAAGCGCAAGACGCCGGTGCGAGATCACTCTCCCGAGGGTGACACCAAGAGCACCAAGGGCTCTCCCACAGCGCCAAAGGGCGAGTATGAAACAGGGCGCGTCATATGTGAGGTTTGTGGCGAAGGTGTTTCCTTCCGAGACGAAGCAACCGGTGGCTTTACCTTGAAACATTGGGACGCGCATCGTCAGCAGTGGTACGTCATATCCATGTGTCTGTGGTATCATCCATCGACGCATCGCGCACCCCAGTGCCAACTCTACCCAGTCAGTTCCAGACCCAGTGATCTATACTCCAGAGAGCACAGCAGAGGCCCTTGCGAATCCACCACCAAAGCGACGCCGTGCTAAGCGGTCAGAAGAAGAGCGTATTGATTACCTGCGTGCAGACCCCTACGTCGCCCAATTCGAGGCCTATCGTGTCTTGTGTGCTTCCTGTGACAAGTGGATTCGCCTGCGCCCTAATTCCACGTATTGTTCCATTCCATGGGACGCCCATAGGAAGAGTTGCCTATCAAAGAAAATGTAAGTATATATATTAGGTTATCCGGCTGCCACCGAATTTCACATTATCACACAGAAACACCAAGAACAATTATGGTTTGGAAGAGCGCAATTCTCTGCTATCCAAGGACCCTGATGTCCGCAAGTTCGACGCCGAGCGTGTACTGTGTAACATCTGTGACCAGTGGCTTCCAGTCAGTCCAGAAAATCATATGCAAGCTGTGCAAAAGTGGTTGCAACACCGCTCGGTTTGTCAGAAGTACGTGGGTCAATCGGCTACATCCCCAAACCAACTGGAACCTTCCTCGAGTTTCAGGTGCGTCTTTCCGTCTTTTGCATTATTTGTGCTTAGGTTTGAGCTTCGCCAGACCTCACGCCGATGATGCATCCTCCCGCTCCACCGGTCCCAGTGAACTTGACGCTCTCCATGTGGGAGGCTCGCGACCTATTTCACAACCAAACGTAGATCCTTCTCCTGCCATACCCAAGTCTGGTGGCATCCCAGGTTCTCCCTCTTCCTCGTTCAAGGACCTCACGCCAACTAGCTTCGCTCCAGTTCATGAGTCTCGCCGGCGAAACGCCGAACAACGAGCAGCTACTCTCAGGGCAGACGCGCTCGTCGGAGAGGTTGAGCCAAATAGAGTGTTCTGTTCTCTCTGCAAGAAATGGGTGCAGCTCAGGCAAGACAGTTCTTACTGTGCATACCCATGGTTGCAGCATCGTGGAAAATGTTTAGCCAGATAGTGGGTCATCTTTTTTACTCCTTGGCCGTTTGTCTCTCACACAAATGGACCTTTCTCCCTTTGCTTGCCGCTCATTACCTTGTGGGACATTTTCTTGGTTTAGCGAGAGGCGCGCACAAAAAGCCGCTCAAGTAGCCGAGGCGAGGGCCAAGGGAGGTCAACCCGCTGCAGACGATAGCCTCACCGACGACGACGCTTCCGCTGAAGACGAGCTTGACTCTGACGACGGTCTTGACGACGGACCCGAATCCAACCGGGTAGAAGAGAGACGTAAATTCAAGGCTCCAATACCGACAGAATCCCGACTCTCCCCGCTTTCTGCAAAGAAACAGCGGTTGGTCGATAGCGCCGACAACCGACTCGGTCCACCATGGCCAGCAACATCTTCTGATGCTACAATGAGTAGTGCCTCTCTTCGGAAAACACAATCTGCCCGTGCGATACGTCCCAAAGGCAAATATGAAGCAGACGGCGTTGCCTTGGTGGAATCGGGGACGTCGGCAAACAGGTTACCCCGAAGGCTGATCTTGGGCTTGACAGATCTGAACTCGGTACACGGCCGGTACGTACTTCTAGTTACTCCTTTTCCTTTTCTTCACGTCTTGTTCTATTTATTATTTTTATTGTTCCATCGTTATCATTTTGAGAAACGGGATTGCTGATCATTCCGTTGTTGTTTTTCAGCATGAATTTCATATTTTCATCCATTGCGTATCTCTACATGGCTACCTACGAATCGACCGATGACATGACGATATCCTCGTTGCTGACTTACCTCAATGCCGCTATGCCGCAGGACAAACACGAAGACTTTGACACTGCTGAAGTCGCTAAAGCTGTCGCTGCCCTCTCAGAAAAGGGTGACATTATTTTCGAAGGCGACACCCTGCGCCTTCCAGACTGAGGCGTTTTATTTCTTTGCCGCAGTTGTATGTATACATCCTCTGCACTGTCCACCCCCCTTTCCTTCCCTCTTGCCACGTCACGCATTGTGTTTGTAATTTTTTTTTCTTCTTGGTATCTTGGACGTTCCCGTCTGCTGGACGCTGTGTTTACCCCTCAACCCATAACCGCATATTGATACCTTCTTGGACGTTTTATCTCTATCTTGCTTACGTATCGTATATCGCCGCTGTTCTGTATATCCCGCCGCCTGCACGTGTGTTCTTGTTCGGTTCGCCTCATGATCGTTGCTCCCTCCCCTGATCACACTTACACACCGTTGCTCACATGCACACGTCTTGTTGCTAAGCACTCCACATGCTCATGTATAACCCATCCGTTCATGCCTGTATCAATGTCAACTATTTCTTTCTCTTCTTTTTTTGGTGAACCTATTTTGGATGCACATGCCGAACACCAGACTAGTGGTCAACGAGTACAAACATGCACATGTGTAGGTGGCGGTATGACGAAAGAGAAGGGTCGACGAAAGCAATTACGAGAGGAGTCTGCAGTAAAGTCCACCGAGACCGAATACGTGGCGATTTAAATTTAACGACGTCTTGGTGCTTTCTTCTTGTTGCCAGTGCCAGTGCCAGTGCCAGAAGCCGGGACCACAGTCTGCAAGGAGCTCGAGTCAAGAAGAGACACGCGGGAGAAAACCAAACCTGGTCGACGACCAAATTTTCCACCCCAGTTCCCTTGCCGTGCTTCTATACAGGATGGCGACACAAATCAGCAGGATGGAAAGGTGTGGCGGAAAAGCACGGTCAAAAACGGATGAACGACAGAATAGAACAAATAGATGCACCAATCGCCGCGCGGGCCGCGAGGACGAGTCCTCGACCTCGTCGGCGAACATCACTCGTTTCCCCGTCGCCACTGGTGCGTTTTCATTTTCGAAGTCTGCGATGTCATCGGTGTCTTCTCTGCAAAGTTTGGCAAAGATGGAGTGGCCAGTTGATCGACTCGAAGGATCAGGGATAGAAGGATTCACAGAGGCCCCATCAGCAGTACCATGAGTTGCGTTGGTCGAGGGGCCCTCGTGTCTAGCGCCGCGGGTTTCCGGCTGATGATCGGACAACGGTCCTTGCGGCTTTGTAACATCGACGGCCATTGAGTTACTTGGTTCATCAGTACCTTTTGCGGATGCCGACCAAGACTGAAATT
Organism: Boletus rubroflammeus; assembly: GCA_038090375.1. Classification (NCBI taxonomy): domain Eukaryota; kingdom Fungi; phylum Basidiomycota; class Agaricomycetes; order Boletales; family Boletaceae; genus Boletus; species Boletus rubroflammeus. The sequence continues at coordinate 24,248 of JBBPMQ010000083.1, forward strand.
TCACATATTCGGGTCAGCGAGAACGCCGAACCAAATTTCGCCAACCTCATCGTAGATCCGGCGAGCTAGGACATTTTCCAGTTGTGCGATTCTTGCCTCGTGTTGTCTAATAATATTATCACGCTCCAAATAGTTGAGCAGATGATAATTATTCCATTCACGATGGCTTGTAACACATACCCGTTTAATTTCGTTGGTCTTCTCGACCATCTCCCGATCGTGGATTGCTCGGGCCTTCTGCATTAACAGGGCAACCAATGCCTTCTCGTCGTCATTCTATGGGGTGGTAGCTGCCGTCATCGCAGAGCAACGAGAGAAATGGAATTCACCAAGTCATTGTTCTCGTATCGGCGGGAAATAGTCACAGCTCGGTTTGCTGATCGCTTTTCGGCTGCTCCTAACTCGGCGATGCGCACCTTCAGCGCTGCCACTTCTCGCTCGCGTTCAGTGGACGGGACTTCGACCGCGGCGAGTCGTTTAGTCATATCCTGCATATGATAGTCTTTCTGAGCAAGCTCCGTGAGGAGTGACTCAACCTTAGCTTTCGTTTCCTGTACTTGACCAAACGCCTCATTCTTGCCTAATCTCTCTGTTTCTAACAAGGTTTGGAACGCGCCCTCCTTGCGGGACAACTCGATCTGAAGGGCTTGGAACGATGTAGTTTTCGCTTCAATCTCCTTGTCTGCACGATCAAGTCTGGCCTTCAACACCCCGTTCTGTTCTCGAAGATGGATTATCTCGCGTTTCGATTCAATCGACGTTTCCTTGGAAGGAGAATCAGCATGGCTGACAATCTATGTGGAAGATGGACACCAACAGTTGCTTGACGTTCTCCTGCATGAAGGCGCTCCTGCTCGGACGATACTTCAATAACATTCGCGCAGAATAATCGGGCGTTTACCTGTAGTTCGCCGATGGATTCCTTTGACGCGCCCAACGTCACGCATTGATCGTCAAATCGTTCCTGAAGCACCTGCAAACAGTGGCAGAAAAATGCCGGAGCACGAACAGACAACTCATACCTTCAAGGAGGCCTGACATTCGGCGTACCTGGGGTAAGCTGAGCGAATGCAAATACTCCGACAAGATTGATCCTTACTTTTCGCGATACATGTCGACATCACGCCTGGCGTCGTCAAACGATTTCAGTTTGTCGACAAGGGCATTCCGCTCGATCAATGTTTTTGCCATGTCAGAGGAGAGAGACTTTTCGCAGGCTTGCATTTCAGCAAGTTGACCTTGAATTGATTGCAGTTTCTCTTTGGCTTCATCACGTTCTGAAAGCAGCCGCGATGCTTGTTGTGTCAAATTCTTCTCCAAGCCCTTCGCAGAATCGAGCCGACCCTGCAACTCATGATTATGATTCAGAGTTTGGACTAGCTCTTCTTCTGCCCTCCGAGCCCTAATTAGAGTTTAGAGAACTATCATAGACAAATGATGGAGTTACCGTGCTTCATGAGCCTTCACATTTCCTTCCTGGAAGTCGATCGTGTGGCGAAGGGTACGGAGTTTTGCGCCCTGTTCTTCATGAAGTTCTTCACGCGCAGTCATTCTTGGCGATGACGGTCAACCCGTGATATCCGAGGGAGTGGAATGGAAGGACGTACTCTTCCCTCATCGATGTTATCACGGACTGCGCTTCCTGCAATCTTACCATGTATACCCAAATTAGTGATGTCGTCGGTTGAGGGCGTGGTACATTTACCGTGTCTGCGCATACACCAGCTGTTGTTCCATTTCATAAGCCTTCGTCGTTGCCTGTATCGACTCGTGCTTTTGTTCTTGCAAGTATCGCGTGACTTCCGCCATTTGATCGGCTTCCCGATCATCAGCATTCTATTCGTGCAATGATGACACCTCTTACCTGTCTGGCGGATTTTGAGGTTGGTTGATTCAGATCGGTTCCTATCCGCAGTAGTCAACTCTTCCAATTCCAAGATCCGAGCTCGCGCTTCTGCTAAGTCACTGCCCATGGTGTGTAGCTTATCACGAAGCAGGTCTGCCACCTGTTGGGCTGCGAAACGATAGTTGGTGCCACTTGCCCCTGATTGACCACCGACCTACTCTTCGAAAGCTCGGAACGGAGTTCATGGACTATTTCTCTTGTTTCAGCGGTCAAAATGAGCCGACCATCGTCATCAAACATAGATTCAAAGTCTGGTGAAAATCCCAGTGCTCTGGATGGGGAAGAGACGGTTAGATAACAGGACGAACCTCGAAAACTGATCTGTGTGCTATCCCGCAAGGCTGCCAAACTCTCCATAGTCGCCTTCGCCTCCGATATAATTAGCGATGACGACTCTGTGGAAAGTTTAAAATCGTCCAACTCGGATTTGAGCGCGGAGTAGCTACGCGGGTAATTCGATCAGAGAGCTGGTACGAGGAAATGACCGCTACTCCACACTTTTTCGCAGCTCGGCCAAGTGCATCTCGATGCTTGTCCATTGCTTGCTTATGCGCAGTTTTCACCCGAGAAAGCTCCCTTGAAAGCGTAGTATTCTCCTCGTTCTTGACCGCTAGTCGCGATTCTAAGTCCGTTATATACTCACGCTGCACATTCAGTCAAAAATAGTGTAAAATTAGGGGTCTAAGAATAGGCAGGAATGCACACCTGTTCGGCCCATTCTTTCTCCATGGCCGCCACATGACCCAAGACGGTATCGGCTGCAATTTTACCTCCAGAAGAGTCCAGGTCAGGTTCCTGTGTGTTCGCCTTGCCAAATCTCTTGGGATAATCTCTTGAAGACGAAGTAGACGATGTGAATGCGCGTGAGTTCGAAATAATTTCTGCATCTATGCGTTCAAAATCATCATTTGGGTATGCACGATAGCGTCCACGCGCATATACACACCTATTGGCTCATCCTTGAGTCGAAAAGATGTTTCCTGACGGGCAAACCGTTCAAAAACGAACAGGAAATAGAGATGGGTTGACTTACTGTCGCAAAGGTAGCCTGAGGTGGCTTGCTATCTATGATTTCTTGGGTATGATGCGGATAACCTGAACTGCCCAGAGCGTGCAACTCCAGGTGGCGTGATGGAAGCGAGTGTGAGAAACTGCCATCAAACCCCCTCTTCGGAGTATTCTCAGTGAGGGTCGCGTTTGTGGTCACATCGAAATTTGATCTTTTGATTAGGTTACCAAAAGCAGGGCCTACTTGGTTTGTGTCCTTGTTCTGGGAAGGTGGTGCAAACTTGTATGGGAACATGGCTGTCAATTCTTCGTATTGTTTTGAGCCAGATGTCTAGTGCCGGTGGTAGGAAAGCCGAGTACTTGTTCGTTTGCTGGCAACAGATTTGTATACGATGGTTCTTGGTAAGTTATTGACGCGCAGTTAGCAAATGAACGCGTCGCAACGCACGTGACGCACGTGACGTGGAACTGCTCCGCCGGTCATAGACAAGCCGCCGCGACCACAGATACACATGGCCCGAGGGTTATTTATACTCGTGCGCATACCCAGCTCGCTCCCCTCAGATGAGATACTACTTTACTACATTCTGTATACTTTACTTATCGTACTCGTTAGGTCATTACCATCTTAGCTCTGCGCTCGTATCCTTTATCAAGTTTAGGTTACAAGTAGATAAACATAAACTATCAAATAAGATACAATCGAGACATGAATATGTTGCTTCTTCTATGAAGTCCGTGACCGATTGTCTTTTGCCCCTTCCAAATTCGCCGCTCCGTCCTCCTTCCTTCATTGTGCAAGTGGGTTAAACACCGAGATATGGGGATACGGCCCGAACAATTCCGAAGCGACGGGGAGACGTGACCGACTCTCATCGAAGCGGGAATAAGCAGGTGGTGGTTCAGCCTCTTCCAAGACATCGATGCCTAAGCCGACAACGGGAGCATCAAGTTCGGTTGGTGGGACTCTCCCAGCAGGAGCGCCCGGAGATGGGACTCCCGTCAGTGAGGGTGCCTCGACTAGGGGATCGTGATGGCCGGATGGTGCGAGCGTTCCCCCCGCGGTGGTCGTCGTAGAGGAGATCAGTGGAGTGCTTTCCGTGCGTTCTCTATGATTTCCTTGAGCAGTGAAAGGATGAGTTTCTCCCGGAAGGTACGAAGGCGGGTCAGGAAAGGCGGGAGGGGTACCCAGATATGACGATGGGTACAACACTTCCATGATACTACTCGTAGAAGGCAACGAACGGCGAACATGCCTTCGTGGGCGGGATCTTGGGGTGGTGCGTGTGTGATCTGCTTGAGTATCAGCGTCCTGTGACGAAATGTGAGCCGGGATCCAAGGGAGAGCAATCTGATACAGACCGGGCGTCTAGTGCAGAAAATGCAAGTGGAACCCTCAACGCAGACTGTCTCTGCCATGGCGACAGCCCAGTGTTGTTCGGCGATGGGATCGTTCATCTGTTCAAGATTGTCTGTCGGATGCATCAGCCTAGATTGAAAGTGGTCGAACCGGGAACGACGGTGATATATATAACCCGAGACCAGACCGAGACAGAACTATCTGTTACCTGTACTCTTGCCGAGGGGGAGAGGGATGGAACAGAGGATCAGGATCTTCAGGTCCAAGCGGCGACGACCGCCTTCAGGGAGCGAGTATCTTCTGAAATACGGTGAACGCCGCCGGGACCACAGAGGAAGACTCATCGGGCTGAGATGAAATGACAGGTGAGTGCTTGAGCAATATACGCGGCAGAACAGATGAGAGTGTTCGGAGACTTGAGGTCATATAATGCTAGTATTTTGCGACCAAAACGCGAGCTATAGTAGTCTGGTGACCAGCCTCATATATGATAGGTACTAAATCACCTTGTTTGACAAGGTCATCCAGTGTTGGCTTCGTGTCAATGTGCAAATCGTCCACATGACCAAATAGACATTAAAAATATAAAAAGATAATAATTGTTACTGTTAGTAAAGTACGCGATAAGAGCCTATCTCTCGCTTTTTACATTGATAGGCTTTCAACGTCTGTACCTGTCCCTTCGTGGTTGGTTGGCGTGTTCGAGTTCGTGAAACATAACCCAAATCATAAATAAAACCCTTAGCAATATACATTCTAACGTTGTAAATAATAATTAGATTTCACGCCGGCAATATCATAGCGGCAGCGCCGCCCCCTTTCCTCTGTTTCAGCGTGAACCACAATATTCTTCCAACTCAAGCCTCGAGAAATCCCAATCGCCCGGGTCACTTCCACCAAGCGTACCCGTCACAACACTTAGATATTTGAGGCAACATTTACCCCCACCACCCCTCGTCGATGCAGCACCCAGGAAGATCGCGTGCTTTCTCGCGTCCAAAATGCTGCGCAACATAGTACAACGCCTTGATAGCTTTGACTATATGGGCATCTGGAGAATGAATAACGAATGCAGAAATACTCAACCACGGGATATACGTGAGTCGTGTCTGCAACGATGCTAGCACTTGGCGTGAGTGTCGCTGACGGCCATCCGGGAGCGATGGTGTACAACATCTCAAGTCCCGCATCCATCATGGGGCGACCGCAGGCGAGTACATACGTCGTCGTCACGGGTAGAAATACCTTGAGTAGCCCGAACTTGGGAGTACCGCTGGGAATGACCTTTAGCAGGGACGGCAGGAGGGGCGTGAGGACAAAGCTTGCATCCTCGCTTGCTTGTATGTACCACAAAAGGAAAGTGGTCGCGCAGAACAACTCAACCTTGGCGTCAAGATTTGAAATTCGATGCTTCAAGATGAGGAGCGGCCGTGAAGCCTTACATTTTAGAAAGTCAGACCTGGACCTTTCGGGTCCAGGAATTTGATGCTTCAAGTTGGCTCTCCGATGATGCAGTGCTCCGCCAAGTGACATATAGCTTCCTCATCTCTTCCGGGCGGGCGACCATCCTTCATTTAAGTTGTACCTGATGAATAGTGGCTCACAGCCTTGTCAGGGTCGTAGAGTGTCGGTCATAGGGTCCGCACAGGACATTAAGGAGTCTTTCTGGTCCGAATCTATTCGAGGCCAGGTACCATAGAGTTCGGCATATCGGAGACCAGCGGGTGTACAGCGGCCTGGGCAAGAGCTGAGGTATGGCGGAAGATCTGCATACGAAGTCAACACTGTCAAGCAAGGTGATATATACAGGTTACAATTGAGTTACAACGCGAAAGTTTTAACCAGTAACAAATATACAACGTCTCGGGATACAGCTTAAATACATAAGAACCAGGTTTTATGTGTTGAAAGCAGGAATAATATTGTAAAAACGAGACGTAGCTGAGTACCGACTGTCGGGGGGTTCTGGTTAGCGACCACGACGGCTTGCCTGCCATCACCAGACTAACGGGGGTATGTATAACGTGATTTCTATATATCAGGGTGTCCAGGATTCCATACTCTGATGGCGGCTGATATCGGGAGGGGATTTGCGAGTGCTTGTCGGCAAATGCCATCACAACATCATGTCAACATAATGTTAACGTGTGATATGAACTACTAACCTCCGTTGATTTGTTGGATGCTGAAGTGACAACCTCCGACGGCAGGGTTACTTTATGCACTGTATCACGTCAGTAATTCAAAAAGCAAGGGTCACACCGCCATTGACAATTGGGCCCGCATCCGGATCTGTCAGATCAATAATCTTGGAATTCAACAAAACATTCTTCCACGATGCCACTGAACCGTTGACTTACCAGGTTGGGACAAACAATCAAGGTCTAAACTCGGGGTGAAATATGGAGAGAACTTTTTTTTTTCGGCTGACCGTATGCCAGATCATAAGTTATAACGACAAAGTTGATAGACACAGATCTATACGGTGGGCGAGAAGGATCAGGTTACAATTTTGGACTTACTAATCTGCAAAACAAAACCGGGTTAGCCGAGCCTTTTGGGCTCCCAAAACCTCGGCTGACTCTCGGCTAACCTGGTTTTGAGTTGCTCAACGGTCGTGCAGCGGATAACGTTACTCGACAGCTTTGCAGATGGCCTAGCAATTTGACATCCTCGTAAATTGGAGTTTTTAACCGTAATCTATCAAGCAAACGTACGTTGACCCTGCATTTATGTTTTGAGCTCCATGGAGGCCATATTGAGAAACGTCAACATCCCCTGGTTGAACGATGATTGCAAGTTCTATGGTTCCCAATGTACTTACCCTATCAATGATACTCCGACCGATTGATACTATGTAGCCAGCGAGACAAAGTAAAAAGACGCCCAGATTAAATTAACTAATTAGTCTACATCGAAACCACAGCCTTCGGAATGTAATTCACATTATCGAACACATCAGTTCGGAAGTAGCAACGAAGTGATATTAGCAGCCTGTTGCTGGGCGTTCACAGCTCCCAGCTGTGATGAGGGAACCGAATTGTATATGGGGCACAGCTCGGACCATGATTCTGTTCGGATGTGTATAAGATAAATTCAAGAGGTTGACGAAGACGCCTACCAGGAATTGTGCCAAGATGATTCCGCACCCCCGCAGGATTCTCAGCCATCACGACAGCGAAGCCACTAAGAACTCATGAGCAACCTTTCTTTCATAACGTGACAATGAAAAAAAACTAACGCTTCAAGATGCCAGTCAATATGACTAAGAGAGGGGGTATCAGGATAGGTTACACATCGTAGATAACAAATGACTGTACCAGTGCAGGAACCATGGACCGGCATTGTCTGTCCTAAATCGAAAAACCATTTGCTGCCCATTTATGCCAGAGGAGGCCACGTCTCGACGGACGGGGTTTTTGTAGTTGAAGGTCACATTGACACCTGCGCTTTGAACAACGTCGAAAGCATGCTGTAAATCAAGTCAGACCTGCGAGTAGCTCCTTGGCGATGTACGAACCCCATGAACGTGGATGGGATGCTGAACCTCTGTAAGTAACAGCATAGAAATGATGAAGAATAAGAACTCACAGGGCCGCCAATGCCACTATTCGTCATCGTGACCTCAATAACCTTGTTGGGCTCCAAGACAAACACGCTCCCGTTCGGCATGAGGTCGGTCGCTTGTTGAGCACCGCTCAAAATCTGCAGCAGTACGGGTACAGTCGGAGGCCGATACCGAGCGCCATTCATATAAAATACACCCCCAAGGTTGTTGGCGTTGATCTTGATGTTGGTGTCCGCTTTTCCATACCCAGGGATGCCGGGTGCTCCTGGATTCACGAGAGCGTGCAAGTCCTGTTCCAAAAGAGGCTTCGCAGTCGCCGTATGGTTGGTCGTTGGGTCTTGGTTTGGCGCGCCACTATATCGTAGAATGGCGGAATTGAGTCCACCGGTGAAGGTTGCACCAGGGGAACTTGGCAAGGCCCGTATCCAGTAGTTACCGACCGGCTTAGTGGCATTCATGATAACAGAGTAGCGTTGCCCGGCAAATATCTGGAGCGAATCTACAAGGAGCGGCTCCGTCAACTGTCCATCAGTTTCGATGACGGTCAAGTTGTGCCCATCGATAGAGAACAGGAAATTTGGGTCGCAAGACATCGCGACCAAACGGAAGCGGTAGCGCTTGCCATATTGGATGTTAACAACAGCGAGCTCTGACTTGGGCCCGCCTGCATAACGCCCGTGTCCGTTGATGAGCGAGGAGTTAGCATTGACGCCAACGAAGTAGTTCAGCACTGGAGAAGCGATATGATACCTTGACGCGCGAAACAATCAGAACCGCGCCCGAAGACATAACGACAAACATACCAGTCTGCAAGGGTGATCACAGTTGTCTCTGGAAAACAATCTCAGTACAAATTTTACGGCTTCGGGGTATCCACTTACCATCGTCCACATCATACAATTGGCGGTAAGGATCATCATGATCATATATGACGAGAGGGCCTCTCAACCCGTCACAAGTTTGAGAAGAATAGTGCGAGTGATACCAAAACGTCCCTGCTTGGTTCTTCGCTTCAAATCGGTGAAGGTAGGAGTGGTTCTGGCTGATTGGACATTGCGTGACAAATGATGTACCATCAACATAGTTTGTGCCATTCTGAAAGATTCCGTGCCAATGCTGAAGGAGGTGTGAATGCCACTTCCTGGTCGAGCTCCTTGGTACATACCACACTTGTACTCAGCCACATTTCTGGATCTTTCAGCTCGTTGACTACATTGATTGCAAAACGCTCTCCCTTTGATTGAATTTCAGTCAGAGAAGTAGAGACTGTCGTCAATGAACACACTTTATGAGCCTGAATTAGCGGTCCAGGGAAAGTACCTCCGGCAAGTGTAGTCCTAGAGTGGGGTCAATACAAAGAAATGAGTGATCGAAGGACAACCTACGAGCGCAAGAAACCATCCGGTGCAATCAACGCATTGGAAATTGTTAGGTTAGTGACGGGTCCGACAGCATAGGGGAGTGGCAGAGGACTAGATGTGGAACGCGAAACGATGGCCGCGGCATTGGCGATCGAAAGGAACGAAACGAAGGAGACGAAGAAAATATACATTACAGGGAACGAAATAACGCCTGCTGGTCACCGGAGACTGAGAGCAGCGAGGACAAGAAAATAAATGGTTAACTCGCCGTTTGGGTACTAGTGAGAGTTCATACAATGCTCCTCGCTTTTATGCCGAGGATATAGTACGTTGAGCTTGACAGGGCCGTGAACCGAGATGATCTCGGTTATCCAGATTAGGCGCGAATAATGTCCTTCCCGTGACAGGCTGTTGGGGCATTGTCCGGCACTGCATACGTACTAAATCTGAAATGCAACGCCAGCCGCGACACTGCCATCGGGTCTTGGCACTGCGGCAGTGTCCTACTAGTAAAGAGCAACACCACTTAACGCCGCAGCGAAATCAGAACGCTTCCCAAATTTATTGTCGGTAGACATACGGAGCGTCTGGATCAGGAGACTGTATCCAACTTGCCAGTTGAACGTCACGAACGCGACTTCAAGCTTCATCTGCAAAGCAGACAAGTAACGTTATCGCTTGACGACTCTCTGACGGTCTATATGAGAATTTTTGAGGCCTCTCATTGGCTGGTGAGCATCTAAGCGATCCAAAAAAGTGCATTAGGCCATGCCAGCCGCATACCTTGCACAAAATGTGCTTTTCTGTGGCGCTCAAGATGCTGATGTTCAATATCAATCGCGTGTGGTGTCAGCGTATAAAGTGTTCCGTGTAGTACTAGTACTTCAAGTTAGTATCAAATTGGGTCAGCTACAAATATGTCATGACAAGCCCTTACGCAATAAAAACATGTTTCTCGCTTGTTCGCACGCACGCACAATTTAGCACACATACCGCAGATTGGCGGCAACCAAACTCTTCTAAAATTCTAATAGGATTCCTTGCCAAACCGATCCGCGATATTTCAACTTAGGAGCAAGGCGAGCTCGGATCTGAACCCGCCGAATCTGGAACTGAAACCAATGGCTGGCAACGGTGCTTGTACTGATTCGGTCTCGAAACGTCGCACTACGCCCTCGCCCCAATATGTATCGTCATAACGGCAAGTAGCTACAGGAACACTTGATGCTATCACCTCTCCATTGCGTGTGGTCTACCACAGCATTCGGATATTTACGCACGGTATGACCTGGCCGCGGGCCTGGCCTCACCCACCATCAACCAACAATAACGTTATAGGCCCCATATTCGCCCCGAACGTGACTTAGCCAAGTACTTAGAGGCACATTGTCTGATCGATCTGTTGTGCTCGATGGCATGTGCCAGCACCGGGCCGCACATTATTGCCGCTTCTGCTCATAGGGTGGACTTGCGAACCCTCCGGAGGATCAGCCCCTTGCGCGCCGCATAATCAGCTCGCTGACCATGTGGTATATAGTGGGCGGCTTGCGAGCGATCCTAGACGGCCGTGCCCTATCCGATGAGTCGGAGACTCAGCGGAATTGTCAACCCAAGGTACGTATATGTGGATTGAGTGGAACTCCACAGCGATTTTTGTGATTGCTTTGCGGCGCTTTCGCATTCCGAAAGACTGGTACGTCGCCCGTTTTAGATCTCTGCCGCCAACAGACTTTGGTTTCGTTTCCCTTGCCAGCACAACCTAGCAGGGCCCCACGCCAGATCTATATCAAGATCTATCTCACTATGGTGATGATGATCGATGGTGGCATTCGAGTTCTTCCGGGCGTCGTAGAGCCCCATCTTCTATTCCAATCGTTAGTAATGATGCTTCCTGGAAGAGCCGCTCAACCTGCGGTCAATCGTATTACGTGCCTGACCTGAAACATTGACAAAACCAGATTGAAAACAATTGCCTCATGGACACCAAGTTCCAACCGGACCAGTGACTCGTTGCCGGTATATGACACACCAACTTTGACGCCATCTATGACATTCTCCGTCGACATTTTGTACGGCCAAGAACAAGGACCTTCCACGACACATAAGTTGCACGATGCGCATATAGTACGCGAATGTGCGTGATCCGACAGTGACTCGGACGTGGGTGTGCAACATGCATCTGTACACCGACACAGTACTAATCGCATTGTGAACCGTGCCTGAGCAGTTCATGATTTCGTCGTACTACCGGGACTGGTCTACCAGACCGATATCGCTCAGCTGGCCCTTTTATACACCCAAATTAGCTCTTCTCTTGATCTTCAGAACTTCATCTCGATCGAGTGATGTATACGCTGCCCTGCCAGCCAGCACCATTCGGCGCAATGGTGATCCTGAACCGCTGTGCACCAAGGATTACCATTTGGTTGATAAGCTTAGCACATTATCGTCCCGAAAGTCATCGTCGATAACTCGCCCAGACACGTATTCCTAGCTCGGAAAACTTACATGCCTTGCCCGACGAGTCGTATCAGTGATCTACCGTAAACAGACGACACTCGTTCTCAAGTCTCGACGAGCCCGAGCTCCGGATCCCGAGGCCCACCACAGGATATGAAAGTTCAGCCGAGCTTGAATAGCATCCGATATCAATGGATTTACTATAAACTGCATGGTAATAGGGAATGAATGAATTTTTGTAAGCGCTCAGCGTCACGGGCGCCGTTGTTCGCAAGCTACTTCGGAGGTTCTCACTTATCATGCTGCCGGGCGATGCTTGGCCGACGAGGGCCGCCAGCCGGTCAACGAACGCGGTAAACGAGATCAGAGTGCGACTTCGTTTCGCTTTAAGACTTTCGGTGTTCAAGCACCTTACTCACTTTACAATTTACATGGCGGGCTACTCGATCAGAATAGTTGATTGGCTATCTAGGTTCTCGACACTCTACCGAACTCGCGTGCCTGCATTATTTCATACATATGACGCGCCGTAGTTAGTATATACAACAGGTTCACGCACATGCGCACAGCTGGGGCATATCTGGAGCAAGAATTCACATTATGGTATGCTCAGTATTACAAACATCGTAATAGCTAGTCGAATCTCTTTGATGTGTCCATGTATACTGGCACCTCGGCCCAAAGGAAGAAAGAAAAATCAGGACCCAAACATGCATCCCCTAGTTGTCGCGCATCCCCAGGCGTGTCTGTCCCCAGGTCGTGTTAGGGAGGCACAGTTGACTCCAGTCCGCTGTGTGAGAGGAATAAGTTTGCGCTAGCACGGTGAGGTACGGGACGGGACATACCTGGTATTACTGCGGCTTCTTCTTCAGCCGCTTGTTTCGGTGCTTCTGCCATCACGACAGCAAATCCGCTAGACAGGGGGATCAGTTCTGAATCATGTTAATCTATTGAAGTTGACGTACTGGTTGAGATGCCAGTCAATGTGACTAGATATAGACACGTGAGAACACGACTTATAGGACTCGAGGTAATCACTCACCAGTGAAGGAACCAAGGTCCCGGGTTATCCGTGACAAAACGGATGGTCACGTTGTCAGTAGCGAGGTCGCCAATGGATACGACATCGCGCCGGACAGGATTCACGAAATTCGTCACATTGCTACCCGCGACCCTCACAACATCAAATGAGTGCTGAAGAAATCGTTTAGTTAGAGACGAAAAAGGGGCGGAGTAAACCACATACGCCGTGTAGGTGTATAGGGTGCTGGAAAACAAACGCACGCAGAGTCAGCATGGAACGTCGTTTTACAAACGTAGCACTCACGGGGGCGCCAGGAGCTCCAATTGGGTTCGGGAAGCTTAATTCTATAACCTTGTTTGGGGGAAGCTCATAGACACTTCCGTTGGGCAGCAATTGCGAAGGGTGTCTTGCTCCACTGAGAATCTGGAGAAGCACAGGGATAGGAGGATTGACGTAGGATACACTGTTAAACGTGTAGTACCCCGTCGAGTTGATGCCCGGAGTAAGTGGAATGTTCACATCCGCCTTTCCGATCTCATGTATCCCGGGAGCGCCTGGGTTGATGAGTGGGTGAAGCTTGCCCTCATCGAACGAGATTTGATACGGGCCAGGTGCTGACGTGGGATCTTGGACTGGTGCTCCTCCATATCGCAAAATAGCCAAATTTTGACTGCCCGTGAAGGTGGTGGATAGGGGGGTGGAAGAACGAATCCAATAGTTCCCAACGGGCTGGTTTGCTGTAACAACTACGGAGTAGCGTTGACCAGCAAAGATGGGTATCGAGTCAACTTGCACGGGAAGCACTTCATTCCCATCTACCTCAATGATGGTCATGCGGTGGCCATCAATCGTGAAGTTGAATGAAGGATTGCATGACAGGCTAACCAATCGGAAGCGATATCTTAACCCTGGTTGGACATTGATGACCGAGAGTGGAACAGATGGACCGCCAGCATAGCGACCACGGCCATTGATCAGGGTCGACTTAGGAACCACCGGCCCAAAGATTGTGCTGAGTTGGATAGAGGCTGTGTGATACCTAAAATCCGGGTCAGCCCAGACCTTTTGTTACATAGAAATTTGCTGACCAATCTGAGAGAGTGATAACCGTATTTGCTGTTTGGAATTGTAAGATAGAGCGTGGTCAGAAATTTGATGTAAACTTACCATCATCAACGTCGTATAAGTACGCTAGAGGGTCCTTAGGATCATAGATAACCAGTGGCCCTCGAAGTCCGTCACAATATTGATTTAAATAATGTGAGTGGTACCAGTATGTTCCAGTCTGACCGGTAGCAGTGAATCGGGCCGTGAACGCTTCGTCCTGGCGGAGCGGGCACTGAGTGACGAATGCAGCGCCGTCAGCCCAGTTGGACTTGTGCTGAAAAATTCCGTGCCAATGCTTTGGGGATACTTGAGGATGCGTTCACGAAATTAGATGTATGATTACTTACGATGCTAGTTTCCAGAGGCATGGTATTGTCCGTGAGTTCATTAATAAGTTGGACAGCAAATTGATCATTCTAGAAAGGCATAAGTACGCCAATCTAGATATCATCGTCATTCTCACCTTGTTGGCCTGGATCAAAGGCCCAGGGAAGACACCATTGGCAAGAGTAGCTCTACAAAACGTCAGGGACGTACTAAGAAGCGACAATCAACATCAACTCACGATCGGTTGTACCCATCTGGCGCACTGAAATTGTTCGCAATATAAAGTTGGCTCACAGGTCCAAGCGTATTTGCTGGTGTAGCGGTGGGTACTGGTGGAGTTGTGGACGAGTTCGAAGTCTTGGAGATCGACAACGCAATAGAGATAGGGAGTAGTGATAGTGTAAGGATAGAAAGGGAAAACATCGAATACTATGGGAGGGGATTGAAGTGTTGTGCTGCTTCGGCACCCTTGCACTTCTTTTATATTCGAGCAACCGAGAATCAATCTGACATGAATTCGGACGCTGTTTCAGTGACAGGAGGGGCTGAGCCTTCGGTTGCTTGATTTATTCTTGTGCTATACGGTTCGAGCTCTCATGACGCAGTGCCATGTTCATAAAACTATGCGGGTGGTCCTCGCCGTGCATTTGATGCCGATCCCGCCACTTACAAGACCGGTAAGTGTACCAGGAAAGCACTGTACAGGGGGGAGAGTAATTCGTAAACAGCAAAAGGAATCGGATCACTACGACGTACTTATTGACTCAGCAGAAACATGTCGGTTATTGTGTACATGTTGAGTAGTAGGAAGTGACGTGCACCAACCGACGACAGTACGATAGGTAGGCACAATCACAGCTATGGAGCTGTGCTTGTCTATCTGGTGATGGGTAGCGTCATTGCAAAAATTGCAACGAGACGAACCAGAATTGTGAATACCCAGTTTCCGTTATCTAGAGCCAATCGAAAGAATGGTCTCAAGTAGCCAGATAACAATATTGAAAAAACTAACCTCACAAACATCAGATAACGATGGCCGTGCATGGTGGTGCTCTCGGGTCCAGGATCGCCGATCTAGACGGAGTGCGCTGATCATGTTTCCAACCGGAAGAAACGGTGTCCGATGTGGAGTATATAGCTGTGGACGGCAGCAAGTGCAGACTACGCAACTCAATGGCTCCGATAGCGAGTGTGCGGCACATCCATCGAGCCATTGGCCGGCGAGGTGGCGGCTCGCCATAGAACGACATTGACGAATAACAGGCCATTCCGAACGTGGTGGGCGGATCAAACGTCGCCAATTCAGGGCGACAAGCATCAAGCAAATCGGTCATGTCTGATAGGCAGTCCAGACTGTTGGCCGGAGTCGCTGGGCGCAACAATGTGGAGGTCTAGATATAAAACCGAATCTGGCTTACCGTGGAAGAAGCTATCATTAGCCATCGGATGTACCACTGGTTTGCGACGGGGTAAGTTGTCCTCCTAGCCTATCCTCGATATGGCATGAATGGCAGAGGCAACCTTTCTACCCCCGACTTCAAGGTCCGAAGAATGGCCGAGGGCGCGCCAAGCGTAACCGCTTACTATGCCCTCAGTGCCCTCTGATCTATTTTCAAGACATAAGGCACCTCCGAGTTTCAGTTTGCGTACGTTCATTATACAGTATCATGATAGGCTTGGCACCTGGTCAGACCAGGCCATCTGCAAAGGCGCACAGTAACGTTATCGCTTGACTACTCTACCGCAGGCCATTTGAGTAGGAATAAATCCAAAACGGGGATAGTTACCCTCGGGGAGGCTGCCTCCCCCTCGGGTGGTTTTCTAGATGCAGTATTTCCATGTACAACGGGGACCTTGAATTACGCACAGCTTCGGTTCAGCAACACCCCTTTATAACGGTACACCGCTGCAACAATGGACACCGCCATGGCTGTACGATTTGTACAACGGTAGTGTGTAAAGTACCAAGGCGCGGACAGCTGGCATGGGAATTCTAGAATATGAATGACATGGACGCACTAATCGGAAATCGGAGAACATTATAGTAGGTGAATGATAGACACAGTCTACCGAATAATTAATCGCAAAGCGCGAATGATTAAGGTACACACGAAAGGAGATACAACCCCTTTATGATAATCCAGACAAGGAGCTAAAGGTCGGTGGCATGGTGCTGATGTCCGTGTGGGAACTCGTTCTGCTGAGGCTCGGCGGGTCGGAGAGAGTTGGAGCCGCGCTCAAATTGGTCGAACTCGCGCTGGTAGTGATGTTGAAGGCGGTGAGATTGAAACCACCTGTAGTGTTGAAGAGGGCAGTAGCCTCCCGGATCCTGGCAGGGCAGAGGTCATTCCAGGCACCTGTCATCGACTGCTGTTTAACAACCCACTGGCAGTCAAGCTGGTTACGCACTCGGCAAGACATTGTTCTGCTGTATGGCTGCCGTGTCAGGCGCCTCCGCCATCACCACAGCAAAACCACTAGAACCACGTGTCAGTGAATGAAGAAGATCAGCTAAGACACGTACTTGAACAAGTGGAAATCGATATGGCTAAGGAAGCTTCAAAATGGGCAGTCAGAATCTGTCAACAGTTACTTACCAGTGCAGAATCCATGGGCCAGGATTATCCGTCAGAAATCGGAACGTGATGTTGGACTTTTGGGCTTCCGAGCCCATCGAAACAGTATCCCGTCTCAGAGGATCGATGAAATTCGGAGTGCTATTCGTAGATGTGCGAATCACGTGGAAGTTGTGCTGCAATTGCACTCGGTAAAAAGACGACATCAATAGAAAATGACTCACGCCGTGGAGATGAATGCCGTGCTGTGGTGTTCATATGATAGATTTTAATCAACGATAATAACAAATTTATCATCGGGGATCACTGACCGGGCTACCCCTAGCGCCTCCAAGCGTGAGATCGTTGGCGGGCATGTGAACCTCAATGACTTTGTTCCTGGGCAGCTCGTAGACACTGCCGCTGGGAAGAAGTTCCGTGGGATGACGAGCCCCACTGAGTATTTGAAGGAGGACAGGTGCCGGAGGGGGTCTGAAACGAACTCCGTTGACATTGAAGCTGTTGTTGAATCCGGGTACGAGGTATAGGACAACGTCCGCTTTACCCAGTTCGGGGACGCCGGGAGGGGTGAATTTTTCAAGAGGATGGAGTCTACTCTCTTCGAAGTGTGCAACAAATGGTCCTTGATTCGTCGTTGGGTCCTGCGTCGGCGCGCCAGCGTAGCGCAATATCGCCGAGTTCTGCCCATCAATGAACGTTTGGTTGCCATGGTTTGGCAATGAGCGTATCCAATAGTTATCTGCGGGCTGATTAGCTGCGACCACGACAGAGTATCGCTGCCCCGCAAGGACCTGGAGCCAATCAACTTCTTCTGGAACGGTCTCGATCCCGTCAGCTTCGATGATCGTCATTCGATGGCCGTCGATGGTGAAGTTATGCCATGCGTCACAGGATGCGCCGATGATGCGGAAGCGATAGCGTTTACCATGCTCGACGTTGACAACAGAAAGTGGTGTTTTCGGACCTCCTGGATAGCGCCCTTTGCCATTGATAGTGGTCGCATTGGGAGTGAAGGGCGGTGCGATCTCCTGCGAGGGTATATGCCACCTATGCGTGGCTTGTGTAACGGGAATCTTCAAGAGTAATATGTGAAACTCACCAGTCCGCAAGCGTTATGATCGTGTTCTCTGTAAAAGTATGGTCAGCCTTGCAAGCGGGTCGAGTAGTGAAAAATCGTAGACAAACCATCATCAACGTCGTACAGCTGAGCATGGGGGTCATCAGGGTCATAGATGATCAATGGGCCACGAAGTCCATCGCAATACTGCAATTCGTGATGGGAGTGGTACCAATAGGTGCCTGTTTGATTTTCAGCGTTGAACCGATACTGAAATTTCTGGCCAGGTTCAATGGGGCATTGAGTTATGAAAGAAACCCCGTCAGCCCAGTTGGATCTGTTCTGGAATATTCCGTGCCAATGCTGAAGACGAACGCTCCTTCACGAAACAGACACGAAGCAAACGTCGAACGAACTCACGATTGTAGTCGTCAGCTCCATGGTGGGGTCATTCAAATTATTGATGACGTTGATAGAAAAATTACGGCCCTATTCTCGCACACATCATCTTTCGTGGCTGCCCAACGAGAAGGGTGATGAATCACGAACCTTCTGCGCCTTGATGACCGGACCGGGAAAGGTACCACCAGCCAAGGTAGCACTGGGGACGTAGGTCAGGAAAACGAGACACGTCGCCAAAGATGCAAACTAACGTTCGGGGGAATCCATCGGGGGCGATTACCTTGTTCGCGATCTCAAGCTCGCCGTTGGTAGCGTCGATGACACCCGGAGAATTAGATCCGTCAGACCTCGTACGGATTCGAGAGCCAGGCTTAGACACGAGAGAGACTGCCTCCAACGAACAGGCAACAGAGAGAAGAACGATCAGAGACGTCAACGAGAACGCGTGCATCTTGAGTGCGTCGAAAATCGAGATGGACTTGAGGGATCGCCGTGCTCGAGCAGCGGTGGAGAATGACAAGTTTCGTCGCTCGAACTTTGCCTTTTGTACGTTAGAGCAAAGTCTCAGCTCATGACGATGCCATCGGTGCGATTTGAAACTGAGGTTAGTGACCCATCATGTTAGATAGTAAACCGACCGACTCGATTCATTGGACGCGTACCATTCTCAACCAGACTTAGTCTCGGCTAGTCGTTATCGTGATCCTGTTCAGTGGAGAATTTGAAAGCGCTCATGTCGAGGAGGTTGTGGACGAGCTGACGCGGCTGGTACGGTGAGTGTACGATTGTCCATCAGCAGGTTGGTGACGGTCAACATCAAGTTTCAACAGAGCGCTGAAGCGCTGACTCACGAGCTCATCCCGAACCAACGCTACCTAGTTTATGTATGGGCAAACGAACCAAGAACTTATTAGGGCTAGCTTATTTTGCCAAGCAAGCCTTCCACCAAAGTCCCGCACCAGATCCATCCTCCAACGTCGCCGAAAGCTCATCCAGCCAACACCATGCAGTAACAGTTACGGCGCAGGCGAACTTCCCTACTAACAACGGCAAATCCCCTCGAACTGGACTACTCCCTTCACAATGGCGTGCATACGATGCGACTGAACTTGTACCACACTACGAAACTGCCTCCGAAGTTCCTCAGCACCTACGAAAATGTACGGAGCCCCTTCCTTGGTCAAGTCTGGTCTCATCGTCTACCACACAGACTTCTCTCAGCGGAAACGTTTTTTCACCCTCTACGACGAAGGATGCTTGTTGGACGAGGAAGGGTGGTACAGTGTCACTCCGGAGCTGATCGCAACCCAGATTGCGGAAAGATGTCGGTGCGATACGATCCTCGATGCCTTTTGTGGCGTTGGCGGAAACGCCATCGCGTTTGCCAAAACATGCGAGCATGGTATGCACGTACTGAATTTGTTCCGTCCACACCTGACGCGCATTCCGTTAAAAGTGATTGCGCTGGACGTCTCTCCGGTGCGGCTGGCGCTTGCAAGACATAATGCAGTCATATACGGCGTCGCCGATCGCATTGAGTTTGTCCTGGCCGATTATATCTCATTCGCGCACGCGTACATTTCTCGGCCAGCTGGGAAGCGCCCCATCGATGTCGTCTTCCTCAGTCCGCCTTGGGGAGGTCCAGACTATATGTTACAGGGAAAAAATGACGTCGATCCTGTCAGAGAGCAAACCGACGCTTTGCCTGAGCGCCACCCAGAATTCAGTCTTGCAGCCATAAAACCTATTCATGGTGCCGATCTCTTCCATCTGACTCGAAACATCACCCGAAACGTGGCATATTTTGTCCCTAAAAATACAAGCCTAGACGAGATATCGGCGTTACTGGCGGGTAGCGCGCCGTCGTTGTCGGACCAAGATTCTGCAGAAATGGTAGAAGTCGAGGAGGAGTGGATGGGTACCAAATTGAAGGCTCTCACTTGTTACTTTGGCGGCCTTGCGGATGGCCAGCAACATCTTTTCTAATCGCAATTGTACTGACATCGCAATCACTACTAGTAACATTAAAGTGCACTTGGGATAAGTACAGAGACGCACGCTCTAACAATAATCCATGATGAACTAACATTTACCACTTTCCGCTTTATGGGAAGTGCATCACGAACTCCATGAGACTTTGAGATAGGCTTATCTGACATTGTCTTCACAGCCATGCATGCCAACTACGTAATTATGATACACAAGCTGATCTAGCTAGATAGCCCAGCAGTCAAGTGTTAGTTGGTGGTCAGAATAAGATAACTTGAAATGTGACAGGGGTTGTCATATATTCAGACCTTACAGGGTCTAATCCCATTGATGAAACCATCGAGAATTCACCTATTTTTGGTGGGGTAGGTACTGTAAGTTCTTCCTTCATGTGATGTCTGACTACTCGTCTCACGGTTTCGACGCCATGCAGGTAGCAGCATCCTGTCGTCGATGATCAGTTTCGTCTTGTTGATAGGACTTGCAAGCATCGTTATATGCTCAGATCAGTCCCACTATTAGTACCCGATTGACGAAACACAATCGAGAATTCGCCTATCTTCCGTGGGGTCTATCAGCTAGGTGGCGCAATATGCGGCGTCTGACTACTCGTTCTCGCGTTTTCAACACCGTGCAGGTAGCAGCATCCCGTTGTCGATGATTGACTTCGTCTCGGCGTAGTATCATGACCTCCCCATTTTTGTGGTGTGGAGGGTGCGGTGCGTGCTGAATGGCAACTAGTTACCATGGACATTCATGTCGAATGTTCCATCTCACTCGCTGACAAAGGAAGGTCACTCGAATGTTCAAGAAGTACCAAGATTGAAGGCATGTAAATTTGTGGGACTCGTATAAATGCGATCGTTTGAGTAGGACACCACTAGGAGCGTCCTCCACTCTCACGAGTATTCCAGTTCACGCGCATCTGTATCGTCATTCAAACCAGGGCGACGGTTCCGGGACAACCGTTCAATGTTCATTCGTGAAAGCACCGCGCAACGTCCTACCTACAAAGCAAAGTTTGTACTTACCTTGGTTGACGCCGGGACATGTATAACATAATTAATTAAAGGAACCGTGTTGACAGGGAAGCCTATGGTTCCCTGAAACCTTTTTTTTTTTCTTTTTCTTTTTCTTGGCTGGGATCAAGTTTAAAAAACCCCATACGGATTCCCTTTTGACGGTCGGCAGACTCTGACGAGTCGGATTCGGAGGCAAAATTTTGCCAACTTGAACGTTCTGTCAGGTGTACTTCGACCACGTGATGCCGTATATAGATACCCAACCCGTGCAAGTCAACGGCAGTCGAATTCAAATCCTCGAATGCTTCGAGATCCGAGTCGGCCAAGTATGAAGGGGGATTTGTCCATAAAATAAAAATACAGAAATTGTACACCGGGACTCGATCTACCAGGTGTTTCTTGCACATGTTTTTTTTTTCGAAAATTCTTTTTTGATTACGATTTCCCCTCCTATCTACACAGGAGGAGACTCTGGGACTCGGATCTGGTTTTTGTGAGAATCCATGCCTTCCTGTCCTAGTAGGGCCTCACCCTGTGCCATGGAGGGGCTCAATGTGAAACCCGCAGCAAGTATCCGCATAAGTGAATACATACATCACAACCGACATTACATTACATCTCTGATCATCCTGACTACCACCAGTGCAGTGCTGTGGTATCGCCGGGATCAGTATATATAAAAATAAAACTATCAAATAATATAAAAATAGATGCCCGCACGACTCGCGGCCGACCGCGAGTCCGTCCAGATCGGAAGGATACCTCCATGCCAGACTGTATCCTAGTCCCATTGGCAGCGCATCGACCAAGGTATCCTGCAGTAGCCCCTCCTTTTTTAAACACGAATTTCATATCCAAACTGGGCGTCTCCGTCCATCTATACGGTGCTCCAAGGCATCAACGATGAATGTGGGTGGGGGGGGGGGGGAATGACGAAAGTTGACCCTTGTGGCCCAACGCTTCACCGTCATGTACGGGATCGAAGTACCTTGGAAAGTAGGAACGAATCCGCATTTCCATCCAGTCCCCAAATTTCGGTCGTGAATTGTTGGGTGGTTTCGACATAGTGTGTGCGTTGGAGGTTCAAGATGAGTTGAGACGTCTATGGGAAAGGGGAATCAGCATCAATACCCGAGCAGCTGCTGGGCGGGATCAGCGAAAAAAAAAGGACGACGTACTCCGACGGAGATAAACATCGGAAGGAAGCTTTCATTCATGGATCAGGAGGAGTGTTAAATGATGAGATGCGCGGCGGGACGTACAAAATCATCACAGTCGTCACTGGACTGTCGTGAAGTATTAATACAAAAACAATCACGAGAAACGCTTGCGAGCGCGTTGACTCAGCTCCTCGATTCGAAAAATGTAGAAGAACTGAATCGCTCACTAGCAATGCACACGAACACCCACATACCATCGCGGATGGTCACCCAGATAATGGACGCCCTGTGTCGAACGACGCGCTCCCGTTTGCGGTACGCCAACCACAAAAGGATGACTTGTGATACGAACGTACCGCCGACGAACACGATAAGTAACTTTGGTATCTGGATCATCATGCAAGCAGAGTCATATGCCGTCGTGGGGATGGTCAATAATATGGTAATAAGCGTCGTCAAAAACTCTACAAGAACAGCACATATTGCGAGCATGCAGCTCCGCACGTCCCGCCCGCATAAGGCATAGACTAATCGCATCGTCAGAAGGGGGAACATGTGAAACTCAGAAGGTACGCACTTCGGAGGAGCAGGACGGCATCAAAGCAGAGCATGAGCAATGTGACCGCTGTCATCTCGAGGGCGCGATATATTCGACAGCTTCCAAGGGACATGGAATGATTCTCAAGGTACCCCACTTGAATTGCCAACACCCCGCTAGACCTGGGTGATCAGAACCACTCTACACAATGAAGCAAACAGACACTTACGTCTGTACAGCCAGCCCAAAGTATTTCCCAAAGAAATACAGCCACTTGATATAGGCCGTGTGTGCCATACTAGTGCACAGCAGAGATAACGTTCCATACGGTTTCGTGTAGAGGAACACAACGACGCACGGCCAAATAAAAGTGACTTCATCGTCGAGTCTGATGAACCACTCCCAGACAGTGACTAGGCAAGAAGCGGCTAAGAGAATATTAATATATGCGACAAACATGGACAACTGTGTTGCTCGCCTGTAGTGTACCCGCAGATCTGGGATAGTTGCTTAGTTTGCAAAGTTGCTGCATCCATCCGGTGTCCTTGATTTCGTTCTATCTTCAGTCGCGCGATTAGGAATACCTTACGCACCTGAGTGGGTTTGAAAGGTCCACTCTCAATGACAGTGAGCATGCGTGGCCCGAAAGTGCGGGAAAAGGTGAGAGTAGAGCCTTATAACTCACATATCAACATTAACCCGTTAAAAGTAACGTTACCGACCAGCGTTTGACAGGGACACGTTCTGGGAGTGGACTTGCCAATCCAGGACATTTTTGAGTCGGAGATAAAGGAAATGCCGGTACTTTGACCTGAGGAGAACAAAGCAATGCTTGGAACGAAAGGAGCGTGAAAACAACCAGAGCGACAAACCGGATCATTACTTCTGACTCTCCGTAGTAAGCACGACATTGGGGACATACACGTGCTTGGCAAGCCTCGAACTTCATTTCTGCCACAGGGTCGTGGCAAGCCATAGTATCATTGACTGCCTCCGCAAGGATTAAATCCGTCACTGTCTGTGAAGTGCGAGATGCCGAGATGCCGACGGGTGAACTGGGTAGCCAAAACCACCTCACGCCAATGCCGACGGGTGAACTGCGTGACCCAAACCACCGCATGTCAAACACCCGAGTCCGCCGCGATCGGTAAACTTTTCAAGTTTGCGGAGGAATATTTCGTGCCTGTAAATGATGTCGAGTGCGCTCGGCCCGCTACTCGTCAATGGTTGGATCCCCTGGCGGACACGTCACCCTGTCACCGTCACCCTACAGCTTGGTGCTTGTGGTTAACAGAACTCTGCAGACATGATTGATATGCACCTAGTCCCCCAGCGTCTGGCAACATCTGAAAATCTTTGCAGAAAGTTATCCATTGTGCCTCGATTGGATCTAACACGACGAGCCGACAAGTGCACTGTGCAACCCGCCAACTCCCGCACAAGACCGTTCCTAATTGGCATGTATGTACTCTGTGGCACATTCGTTATCGCTGAGCGTCTGGAAGCATCATTCGGCTAAAACGCGGTGATTGAGATCTGTGCTGACACATCCCAACATGCGCAGCACACGCGACGCCATGTTGCATCCCTCACGACGAAACGTCCGGAGCTTGTTCAGTATTAATGCACACTGACGTGAAGCATATACCCTCATCGATGGGTGATTCCCCATGATTCATAGAGGAGAATTGGTGTACAGGCCGCTGAGAACCAGTCTGCTGCCATTGCAACCCTGTTCGGAGCCATCCATCGTTCAGCTAGCGTCATGGCAAAGGAAGCAAAGCAACTACTCACGCACACCGAAGAAATGGGTGAAACCCAGCTACGTAAAAAGAAGAGTGGAGCGATGCCAGGTGAGAAAGACTCATCATTGATACACGGCGCATACACACTAGACGGTCGGTCTGGCGGGAAGTTGCCCGCGAGGACGGGTTGACGAAGACCTGACCTTCTGGGGGGGGGGGGGGGGAACCGCCGAAGAGGTACAAACTTTGGGACCGTCCAAAGGCGCAGCTTACAACGTACGTACGGCCGTGACAAACCCGTACGTACGAGCCACCCTCAGACTGTGTCGTGTTCCAGTGTTCACATGCACACATGTCCGCCTCTTCATGGTAGTGCTCAAGACCGACGAAGAACTAGACGGTCGGGCGCGCTCGCAGGGACATTGTTCGTCGCAGGTCCGTTCGGCGTCACATCCGTCTGTCCGCCATCTCAAGATCTCACCGATGGGCCTCTAACTTGTATACCAGAATTGACTCACAGATGCCGTCATTGTTTCTGGGAGTGGGTGGTCGTAACAAAGCCCGGGAAGGAAGAACGGTGGGCAGACCATTGAACACTGACCCAGACTCAACGAGGAAACCGAACCTGCCAAACCTGGCGCAATGTCAGGATCGCTAGAGACCGCGGCGCTGATGCTACAAGCCGCGATCTCTAGCGATCCTGACATTAGCACAGCGTCAAGGGAAAGGGAAAGGAATACGGGGACGATGACATTTTACTACGAACGATGACAAAGGAAGACTCAGGGAACAACGAGTGCACGGGCCTTAGGGGTTGAATCCGTGGCACGCAACCAGAACGAATAAGCTTGGTGTCAAGTGAAATCCACAAAGCGTACGAGGAACTTCCAAGCACAAGCTAGCGATAGCATCGTTTAGACCACTTGTTTTATCAATTAACGTAATACGTATATATGCTCGATAAATGCATGGAGGAAGCGACGATAGCGACGTCAATAATTGATATCATAGATCATCATCGGAATCGCCCGCCAATCGATTGAGCGACGAGCCATTGAAAGAACCTGCAAAGACGAATCACTTCGATGAACACCCTGTCCGTTCAATCACCACAAGCATATTAAACACGCACGTCCGAGTGAAGGGGGATGTCTTCCGTGGTATGCAGCAAGGGAGGGCGAGGGTGTCGACGGCACAGAGCTTGTCGTAGCCCCGAGGGACGCGCCAAATGGGGGTGGTGTACTAGGCATGGCATAATGCAACGTCCGAGAAGGTGTCGATACGGGCGAGGGGACGTACGATGATGTCAAAGAACGCTGCGTTTGTGGACTCGTCTGTCGATGTAACCACGCGTGATGCCAGCGTCAGCATTTATATCCACGTCGAAATTACGATCGGAGATCTACTCACACCTGGAGACAAGATTGTCCGCCGTTTTTTCTGGCCTTGAGGGGTGAGCAGGCTTTTGGCGGGTGATGAAAGTAAAGGTGGAAGTGGCGTTCGTGGATATTTAATTGCGACGACAGCCTGGATGAGGTTGAGTGCAAGCAAGCCTGATAGCGCAATCTCTGACAGGACAAAAAAAAAAAGAGAGAGAGAAATCATGTCAACGTGACATTCAACGCCGACACGACGTTGGCGTACCAGCAGCGCAAACTGTCCAGAAAACATTGACACCACCCTCTCCACGCACGACATTGAGAGCTGTCCACAACGATGGGACGGGTAGCAAATATGTGAGCAAAACGAGGGTCACGAGGCAGAGCGTGGAGTTGCGCAATCGCACAAACGCTTCGTTTTTATGGGGTTTTGAGAAATGGGCAAACTGTTTGGCTTTGGACGTCGCAAAGAGCAGGGATGCTTGGGACATCGTATTGGAGGGTGCAGCGGCAGAACTTTTGGTGGCCATCGTCTTGGTATGTACAGAACAACCCTTTGTTCAATCTCGGGCCGACTGGTCATGCGCAGGGGTTGGGACGAGCCGAGAAGCTGGCAAGGGGTCGGAGTCAGGACTTTGTCCAAAAATGGTAGTGTACACTTTACTACGCTTTGTATGTACAGACCCTAATCATATGACCAAACTTGTCCCCTTTATGATTCCTTTTGCCTCCGCACCTGAAATAACAACAGGCCCAGATCTTGAAGTAGACTGTCTCTCAATTGACAACAAGCCAGGATGTATTCATATTCGTGTATAAGTTTTAACAGACAGGATCGGAGGGTATGTACAAGTGAGGTGCCAAAACCTCCTCGTGCACCAAAATTGACCGGTTTCGAAAGTAGGTGATTGGCATGCAGGCCGTCGATGCTACTCTAGTACCAAGGACACCACCCATCAGGAATGTGACGACGACGGAAGAGTCGCGGGGTATCGTCGATGCTGTCTCGGATGGTGACATTTGACTCCTTGAGATTATGGCCCCGGATCTCCTCCATTTTCTGTTCAGTAAAACGGGGACAGAGTATAACCCACACATCGTTGCGATAACCCGAGCAACTTGAAGGCTTCCGGCAAACGATAGGGGTAAAAGCCTCCCAAATGCGGTAATAATCGTGTACTTAATTGAGTCGACGGTCGACCGGGGACCCGCACAGGACTGATAGGCTAGTACTGCCCCAAAGGAGCATCAAGTACTAGTTCTCCTCGCCTCCGCGTCACGACGATACCTTGCACTCTTTGCAGGCCGCCGCATCCCGAATTGACCCGGCACGGTAGTGTTAAAAAAAACCCATCTCGCTAATCATGTCGTAAATATATGCCAGGGCCTATCGTGCGACGCTCGAGTAGAGTTTCCGTTCCAGGGTCCATTCGGTTCGTCGCGTGTTTGGTCTGCTGTGAACGTGTTGTGGCCCCGCTGGTTCAACGACAACCTCTTGGACGCCAAAAGAACAGGATCGATCACTGGCAGGAGTTTATAAGCTCTAGCTCAGAAATCCATGTGCATGATGCATTGTGTCGCACGTGCCGAGGTCACTGGCTACGAGCAAGCAGAGAAGGGCAGCTCGGAACTGATTCCCGTTTCACCCCAGTAAGTTCTCTTTTGTTTGTTACCAGAGCTTTCACCAGACGAGTGTCTTTTGCAGACACGCTGAAACGCAGTCGCCTGGCGAGCACGGCCCAGTTGTCGAGTCCCACTGTTCCGAGTCATCGACGAGCCTAGCGTCCACCGTCACGTTGGATGACCCTTCTAGCCCCATCTCGACCCTCATAGAGGAACTCCTCGTCATGATCTTTGACGACGTGATCACGTTCGAGTCGTCGTCGTGCCAATGCCGACGTAAACGTGCCGGTTGGTGGCTAAGCTCTCCAAGGGGTCTCGCGAGCGTTTCGCGAGCGTGGCGAGCCATTGTCTTTGCCTGTCCTATGCTCTGGAGACACGTCCAACTCACTCCAGTTCAATCGATCCATGCATTGAAAGAACAGCTGTGCCTTTCATCACCCCTCCCCATCCATCTCACGGTACACCAGTGGCCATTCCGAAACCCTACCCCGGCGTCAGGACCATTTTCCATTGTCGCACTCACCGCACAACTTCAGTCTATCCTGACTCCGACGGATAAGGAAGGTATCACCCTCGCCCCGGCGAGTCAGAGGGTTGAGTCGATCGCCATCAACGCTACCGAATCCAGTACGTTCATGAATTTTGTCCTCCAAACATGGACGGGACGTGGTTTCAAGTTTCCCACTCTACGCCATGTCTCAATGAACGGCAACCTGTGCGCGACTTGGTCCAGAGCCTGTTTCTTTGATGGAAGGAATGCTCCAGGACTGGAGCGGCTTGAGCTGAGCAACATCGTGATCGCACACAACGCGCACAGACTCCCTTGGGGCACCGGACTGAACCTGACGACGCTCGTGTGGACTGCACCCACGCACAAACGCGGTTCGCTTGTCATCTCGGTGTCGTGTTTCCACCATGTCGTGTCGTCCTTTCCCAACCTGACGACGCTCGAGCTTCACGAACACGTCGTGGCGCTCGAGTTTGCGACTTTGGAGAGTCTGGAAGAGAGCGGTGTGACGCCGCTCACGCATATACGGGATCTTCGGATCACTGGGCGGGTGTTTCTGAACTCGGTGTCGGCGTATATGTTGTTTTATCTGCTGCCGTCGTCGAGGCATGTTTCTGTACGAGGAAGAGCGTGCTCCGGTCCGCTTGGGTTGCGCACGGTAACACTCGCCCTGCAAGCGTTGATCTGTCTCCCAAAGATGTTCGGTTGGCCGACGGTGCTTCCAAGTCTGGAGGATCTCGAGTTGGAATGTGTGGACGGAAGTGCGTGTGGGGAGTGGAAGATGTGGTGTGTAGGGGAGCTCGAGCTGTGGAGGCAATGGCAGGAAGCCATGGCGAATACGGGAGAAGAGAGCAGCGTCGCGAGGGTGCGAATGCACATGGAGATGGATGAGGTGCCGATGGGTACGGATGAGGAGGACTTTGACGTATAAGTTGTATGCGACGGCTTTGGATCTATACCCAACTGCATAGATGTTGGAATCTCTTTTACGGTGATTGATTCTCACCGTCTATCTTGGCGCTGGGTGTGAGGAGGGCCGGGTGGTGAGGTGTTTGATGATTGGGGTTGAGTCGTCAGACACCCAAGGTAGTTCCAGCGTCCACTGATGCTCGGTCAGTACGCGAGACGCATTTAGCGGATCTAACAGTCAACCATTCGGCAAGGATGCACCGGCACTCAATTCAAACTCCGAAAATGGCTGTCGAGCGCAGTCAGTTCCCATACGACACTCGACCTTAACCATGTCGAGCAAGAATCCGTTTCGCAAACCCGCATCGTCGGAAGGGATGACAGTAGTAGTACCACCACCACCACCATCTCCACCACTCCCAGCTATCCCACAGCGCACTCCCTCTCCACCACAGGGTAGAGAACCCCCCCCGGCTCTCCCTCCTCGATCTCCCGTCAGCGGTCCATCCTTGACGTCTGCAATCCCGACTTCCTCAAGCCATGGCATCCATCCAGGCACCTCATCCACACTGACAATCGCGGAGATCATCGACGAGGATCTCCCTCCCCCTTACACTCCCGCTGCAAACGTTGGCGAAGAAACAGTCGGCCTAGGACCCCTGCGGCCATTTCAACAGCCACCTCTGATCCCACCGTCGTCGTTCCATCCGCCGCCAGACTCACGTTATCATTCGAATTGGCCGCCGCCGTCCGCGCCAGGTCTAGCCCCTTGGCAAACCCAACAGCAGTATCCCCAGCGCCAGAACGGAGGCGGTAGTCTGCTCGGTGCGCTTGTAGATACCGTCAGGGACATCGCGGATGCTGTTTCGGGTGCACATGACGAACGGATGATCCTTTCACGGAGAGCCAACGCGGGCGCGTACGCTGTCCCATACTCTAGTACGGGTACCGTGTATGCACCACCTCCGCTTCCGATGCACGAGCCGCCTCCCTCTCGCTCAACGTCGACGCCGCCCCGCTCTCTATCCTCTACCGTACCAGATGATGGATCCCCCACGCGGACACCCGTACCTGGACATCCGCTCTTACGAAGTGGCCATCTGCTAGTCTACCCTAGAGATCATTTGTGTGTCAAGTGTGGGTTTCTCTACTCTCTTACGATGATGCACGCACTCACGCACGCGCAGGCAAGAACACGGGCTACAAAAATTACGATCCCTCCAATCCATGTGGCAAATGTTGGGATAAATATGGAAAGTCGTATACCGGCGCACTCACATACACGCCCTGGTCTCCCTCCGGGAACGATCTCAGAATGCAACGTCCCCTTCCGAAATTCCTACCACCCCATTTAGCCGGGCACAGCCCACTCCCGCCTCAACATCCACACCATAGCAGCTCTATATCCCAGCCACATTATGTGCATCCACCAGAGTCGGGACCGTCCTACTATGTCATGAACCCGTTGTCTCCCGACCCGACACTGCCTGTGCCACACGCGATTCCGGTCTCGCCCGGGGATCCGAGGTTGGGCGGTCGCCTGTGTATGCGGTGCGGTGGTGCGGGTGTACGGATGGTAATTCTGATTGACATGACGATGTGTGATGATTGTGGTGGGACGGGTCGGATTTGGAGGTAAGACTTGCAGACGAGTAGGTGTACAATGGAAACGTCAAGGATATGGGCATTGGATACCATATGCGTTTCAGGCATGGACACGGGGATTATTATCTTGCTATCTATCGTATGTTATACTTTTAACTTTGTCGCGTGTCTCCTATCATCTGCTAGCCTTCAATCTATCGATAAGCAAAGTCGACACCCGCAATTGAATGCGTTTTACCTCAGTCCATTGAACAGACTGAGGAAGATGATGCCACATCGATAAATAATATCCAGTGATCACGTCATGTAGAAGATAAAAACGAGGAGAACAAGAGTGTCGATGTTGCTGGACAGCCCTTCTTCATTCCATACCATGTCACTTCCTGTCCATTCCCGTGAGGAACTCATACAAACAGCCATCAAAGGTTCTTCCCTCCGCTGATACCTACACTTGTGTAATTTACCTATCCTACTTAGCCAAATCGCACGCCCACGTACCCTACTCCAAATTTCGTGTTGGCGCGGCCTTGTTGTGTGCCGACGGGACCATATTCAAGGGGTGTAACGTCGAGAACGCGACCTACGGTACGTACCAGTTGGGTCTTGGAGCAAATCCCAGTACTTAATCGTCACCGCAACGCTCGAGTTATTAGGCGCGGCGATATGTGCCGAACGCACTGCGATCGTGAAAGCGGTTGTAAGTCTGTCCCGTTTGATGACTCCGTTCTCCCGCCTCCCGTCTGACTCGTTTCTTGCATGTCCGTCGGCTCGTCGCACAGAGTGAAGGCAAGAAAGACTTTATCGCCATGGCTGTCACCTCGTGTGTATCTCCCCCATCTCATCCATGCCTCCATCATATTCACATCCATAATACTCACCCACGCTGCCCGTGAACCCCCCCCGTTTGGATAGCGACGTCCCCGCCATCGTCTCGCCCTGTGGCATCTGCCGCCAAGTCCTCCGCGAATTCTGTCACCTCGACACCCCCATCCTCCTCGTCTCCGCTGATTATCCGAAAAAGTCACCACAAGGAAGCGAGGGAGGAGAGGATCAGACGGCGCAGGATGATGTAGTAAGGGTGGAGACGGTCGGGAGTTTGTTGCCATTGAGTTTTGGGCCGGGGGATTTGGAGCGACCGAGGATCCCGATCGAGTCGGACGTTGGGAGGTGAACGCGCGCGGGTGGAAGTGAGCTGGGACGGTGTTGTCTCTCTCTTTTTTTTTTTTTTTTTACAGTTGTGCTAGAGTTGGATGATAAATTGGTTGTTTGAAGCACGTCGAGAACGCCGAGCTCACTCGTCAGTCGCCCACTTTCACATTCGACTGGGTTGCTACCCCTGCCAGTGGACCCGTATTCAATGAATCAATCAGCGCCAGGTCTCACATCGTCACGGCGGGGGATCCCGATCATAGCTCCTCAAGAATAGGAGTCTTGAAGAACTGAATGGATGCGACGGATCATATCCCCTCTTTATGATGCCGCAAATAACAAAAACCAGTTCCCCATCCTCCACTTTCTTTATCGAAACAGTATGTGCTTCTTCCTCGCTCGGAAGAGAAGAAACGCCAGAAAGGAGGCTCAGGATCAGGCTCAGGCAAGTAAGACGCATCATCACCTCAAGTTTAACGACGGCTCGAACCAACCGCTTGTTATAGGCCCTCAATACGAACCCAACGCCGAGAAAAAAGAGGGAACGGCCGGGCAGGCCGGGCAACAGCCAAGCTCTCCTGCGGGTTCGACATTTTGGTTCAAAGTGAGATTGTTGGCGGCTTTGTTACTGCCCGTGTTCCTCGAGACTTTGGATTACACGAGTAAGGTCTCCCTTTAGTAACCCACGATGCATATCGTAACGCTCGAATCTCTCCAGTCGTGGCAACTGCGCAACCTCGCATCGCGGTAAGTAAGTTCATACTCCGGGGTCAAGTTTCCTTTGCCTGATTTTGTTTCAGTCTGTTTTCAATGCGCTTCCTCTGCAAAGGTTCTTTGCACCACCTCTCTGTTTGAATTCCCGTCGTTCATGTCTTGCTTAGTTATATCGGCACGGCCTACTTGCTTTCTTCTACCGTGTTCCTCCCACTCTTCGCCTCGTTGGCTGATGTATTCGGGCGCTACCCTGGATTACAGCTATCTTTGATATTTTTCCTCATCGGCAGTGCCATCAGCACAGGCGCTGTCAACATGGCCATGATGTTGATTGGCAGAGGCATTGCAGGAATTGGCGCTGCAGGCCTTTTGACCGTAAGAATTCACATCGCTCATCACGAACAGGTCTAAACCCTTGACAGATCGTCAGAACGATACTGTCCGACTCGAGATCCCTCGATGACAATAATTGGCAAACCACAATTTTATTCCTCCTGTATGCTCTTGGCTTTGCCATCGGGCCTCTAATCGGAGGGTATCTCGTAGCTGTATCATTTCGCTGGGTTTTTGCCATCAAGTCAGTCGTCTTGCGTCTATCTATCTCTGTGTGCAAATTTTGAGAACCCTACCAGCCTTCCGATCTGCGCTGTATCCATCGTCCTTTGTCATCTCTTGCTGCGAAGAAAAGTAAAGGGAGGCCAGCCATCCAACCGGCTCGCGGAAAACGACACGGGACAGGAGTCATTTTTTCGAAAACTACTCAGGATCGATTGGATCGGAACTTTTTTATTCGTTGCTGGAGGAATCTTGGTGCTTCTTGCACTGAACTGGGGCTCCACTGACTCTTGGAGTTCCGTCAGAGTTATTCTCTGTTGGGTCCTTGGCCCATTGTTGATCATCACCTGCCTGCTCTGGGAGCATGTGCTGGAGAGACAGTTGCTTCGAATCACTCCGTCGCGGCACAGGGTCCTCAACTGTGATCCCATGTTGCCTCTCGAAATCTTCCGATCTTACGACATTTGTGCGGTCATGTACGGATCCTTTGTCTCCGGCATGGTTATGTTGGTGATGTTTTATTTCGTTTCGATCTTCATGACGATCGTTGTCGGAAAGACCCCCGCAGAGGCGGGCATACAGCTGGTATACTTTGCTCCCGGTGTTGGGGCGGGATCGCTGATCTCTATTCGGATGATTTCCAAGCTTCGTCAGGTATGTCTATACATCCACCCTTGTCTCCCCGCTGAACCAAACTCCAGCCCAAATATCCAATTCTTCTTGGTTCCGTGATTCTCCCCATTTCTCTGGGTTTGATAGAATGGGCGATAGGTAACAACAATCTGAGCCAGGTGAACGGGTAAGCTTTTCAGTTGTCTGTGAGTGCCTGGCTGACGAAAAAGCCATATGTACTAGCTTTATGGTGCTCGCGGGATCCGGCGTAGGCTTGACGGCTGGGCCTCTCGCGATCCAAGCTCGCTTTTCGTTGCCAAGCAATCACGTCGCTGTCGTGAACTCTATGACGCTTTTCGTAAGTCATGCTCTCTCTCTTCTTGAATTCGGACGTATTGGCTGAACTGCCCGCACATCGACGCTGACAGTTCCGATCGCTAGGCGGAACGGTTGGCCTCGCACAATGCAGCGCCGTGGTGAATGCGAAAGTCGATGATTACCTTAAAGGCCTAGTCGCCTCGGGAGGGTTGACGGGACCTGCCGCCATTGCGGTCGCCTCGACGAACGCGAATCAACTCGTCAACTCGATCCAGGGCCTGAACGGCTTTCCTCCCGCAGTGCAGACTGCCGTCCGGGATGCGTTTCGGTACGGTGTTGAGTGGAGTTTTATCTCTCTCGTGCCTTGGGCTGGGTTGTCGTTCTTTGTGTTGGTCTTCTTGTCCAAGATTACGGATCAGGATAGGGTTCGGGAGGAAGAGGAGATGAAGCGAGAGAGAGAGAGAGAGGCTTGTCAGCGCGAAGCTGATGAAGGAGGGGTGATGTAGTAGACGCATTTTTTTTTTGGGGGGGGGTTCTGATTGGATCGTATGATATGTACTAGTAGCGACAGAATAACGTATCGAGCAGCACAACGCGGTCACCTTTTCGGATGAGTCGTCCGACGATGTAGGAGCTAAAAAAAACATACGTTCCCGCATTCGTTCTAGATGGGGTAGGCAATCAGTAGCTCTCAATATGAGAGGCCGGACTGGACAAAAATAAATAATCTACTAGTTTTCATCGAATGTTCTTGCATGACAGTCAAAAAAAAAAATTGGATTTTGGAAAAAATGAACCAATAAAGAAGAGGTCAAATCAAAAAAAAAGTTTTTGCGCCATACCAAATGACTCATCAGCACAACAAAAAGTCATGGAATTGAACTTTCCGAACATCCGACTTGTCCGAACAGTCCGAGCGTCCAACATAACTCAAACAAAGTTTGGGCTCCGCCCCAACCCTGCCGACCAAGCCGCGTGTCACAAATCGTCACAACCCGCCGTCCCGCCACCCCACCCTTGGCAGCGCTTTTTTCAAACTCAGATGGTCTTACAGACCAATTTCCCTGTACAAGGTAAATTGGTCTGTAAGACCATCCCTCTCGAAATTCAACCGCCAAAACCCATTTCTGGCTCTCCCCAACAGTAGGGAGCCTTCAACAGCGCAAACGGGTTGGGCATGTGGTCCAAAGGAACACTCTGGTGGTTCTTTTGGACCTCATGCGTTGCTCGTCGGATGCCTCTCAGTTCCAACGATATCATTTCCTCCGCTCCTACTGACCATGTCCGTTGCTCGCGAGATGCTCTTCCCAACTCCTTCATGTCTCACTCTTGTTTTTTTTTGATCGTCGCGCAGTTGCCCCACGACACAATCCTGCGCAGTGACGATGGCGGGCCTACGCCAACGATGTGACAACGACAACGGCAACGTGTCTGCCATTACGCACACACCAACGCGACCGACGATGCGACGATGACAACGACAACGAGCATCTGCCATTACGCACACACCAATGCGACC
>JBBPMQ010000084.1:0-59480 GCA_038090375.1 Boletus rubroflammeus
TACTCTGTCGCGAGGGTATCTTGGAAGGGGGACGGGGCCCGCGAGGACCGCAGCTGCTTTGTCCTGTGTGTTGGGAAATGACAGGTTGTGGGGATGTAGATCCCTTGTCCTCGGGCTGTGGTGGCAAAAATACTGCAGCGGTTGGAGACAGCGGAGGAGACCTGCTCCCATCAGAGGCAAGAGAAAAACGTGGCTGATTGATAGGTGAAGTGGGTTGAGGGATATGGGTGCTCCTGCGATGGGAAAGGGGAATATGAGAGTGTTTGGTATCGCTAATAGTAGATTCGGCCGAAGAGTGTCGGTAGTGGGGTGTAGTCGTCTTGAGCTGGGGAAGCCTCGAAACCGGACCATCATGGGCCCTCTTGTCACCAAGGAATCCAAATATCTGAGAGGCACGTTGGGGTGTCATGGAGTTCCCGTACGGCGAATTGAGTGCTTGTGGGTGTGCAAGGTCGGTGGAGGCACTAAGTTCAACTTCAAGTGAAGAGAAAGTGTGGTGATTGGCGGCTGAGGTATCGCATTCAATGGAGAGCGCAGTTTTGTCATCGATAGAACAAGTGTGAGTAAAATGAGTGTCAGCGGGGGTCCGAGGGCCAATGGAGGATTCTGAGGAATTGCCGTCAGTTTCGCTGAGTGTCTCATCAGTATCTGGGGGACGACAGAGTGTATTTGGTACTGACCCAAGAAACTTTTCTGCCCAGGATATGTCACCCTCCGTGCTGGTGTTTCTTAAATCTGGTGAGGATGGATGTCCAAGTAACTGTCGTAAAGTGGACCCTGTGCGACGCCTTTGAACGCGTCCCTGCTTCTGGGGGGAAGGGGTGTTTGAGAAGAGAGTTGAGGTGAGGTGTCCTTCATCATCGTAATGGTTTACAAGATTTGCTACAGAAGGGTCCTGACGGAGAAGCAGCATACGATTCCTGTCTCGCGGCGTGATGGGCGC
Organism: Boletus rubroflammeus; assembly: GCA_038090375.1. Lineage (NCBI taxonomy): Eukaryota > Fungi > Basidiomycota > Agaricomycetes > Boletales > Boletaceae > Boletus > Boletus rubroflammeus. The sequence goes on from JBBPMQ010000084.1 coordinate 944, forward strand.
ACTCCTGGAACGACGGCGGGCCGAGTCTGTGAGCGACCGTTTTGGGGTGAAGGTCACATCCATTGGAGGGTACGCATTTGGGAACTCGGTGCGGCTGTGGACAGTCCGACTATGGACGGTCACCGAGTAGGTGCTGCGAGCAGAAACACTGGCAAGGGTTGTTGTTGATGACTTTGGATGACGAATGACTGAGTCAATGGGATGCGCTAAATAAGCAAAGACCACGATTAAACCAGGAGCAACGAATGGTTACGGGCGAACTTACGGAGGGGGGGCAGAGAGCTAAGGCCAATCTGTGGTTTTGCTGCATATCGGGCAGATGAGGAACGCAGCAGGCGGCTGACTTCTGCCTCTGTATCGTCGACCTGGCATGGCTTGAGGCGTTCCTGGGCAGGAGGATTCCCCGCGGACCGTTTCCTGGATTTTCTGCTACCGATTGAAAAGAATTTCTTAAGTAAACCCATCGTATAAAATGGATAGTCGTGTCAAATCGTAAATCCCAGAAATACACAAGCTGGGCGGGCTGGACGTTAATGAGCGTAGATCGTAACGAAACTCGAGAGAGGGAATGGCACGAATATCAACTACAACCAAATAATGGACCAAACAACACGTCGGATAAGTCACGTGCGGTCAATAATCAAGTCACATTGCTCTCGGGGTGTGGCATATCATTTTCACCCACGTCCAACGTTTGCACGGCTCGCATTAATGGCCCTCTCTCTGGAAACGGTGGGCAGCACAGTCCGCGATTTTTGCATGTTGGAGCGAAACTATTTGGCGCACTTCAAGTTAGTCTTGCTGCTGATGCTTCTATCAGTAACTCAGAATACGCTTCCCAACCTCCAGGTCCTTGTAGCAGCAGCGAAAAGTGACCCTTGGCAACGACAGTCTACCCGTGTCAATTATACAGCTCCTCGCTGCTTTGGCCACCGTCGCCGTCGCCGTCTGGGAGTATCACAGTGGAGTAAAAGACTTGCTGAGACAGCCTGAGAGTGAGACCATTTTCCGCTGTGACGAGGTCCAGCGTTGCGCTGCGGCCTCGTGTGTTTACGCAGGGTGCATCATGGCCGTCTGTGGTTTACCTCGTGCACAGCGCATGAGACTTTTGGCGATTCTATGATAATGAGGACGTAACAACGTGAAAGTGTAACGGTCTCTGAGGGTCACGTGATATACATTCTCGCGAGCGAATCAATAATGTATGAAACCACCAAAGTCCGATCACGAGAAAATACCCAGAGTCAAAATCCCTTCGCTTTTGCTTTCTCCCCTTCCCCTCACGATCCTTCCCTTCTTCTCGCCCTCATCATGAAAATCAGCAAAAAGATCGAACAGTCCACAAAAGAGGGAAAGATATGGTGGTCTTTCGAATACTTCCCTCCGAGAACAGCTCAGGTGTGCAGTAGCTCACCATCTCTCGATAACACGCGCTTCATCGCCCTTATTCTTTTCTAGGGTCTCCAAAACTTGCTAGATCGTATAGAGCGCATGCGGGCGTTGGGCCCCGAATTTATTGATATTACTTGGCAAGGCTCCTTTCCTATCGGTCTTGCGGACGCTGCTGATCCGGTCGCAGGAATGCTGGTGGTCGGACATCTGATCTCACGTCGGAGATGGTGAAGACATGTCAGAGTCTTCTTGGCATCGAGACTTGCATGCACTTGACATGCACCAACATGCCAGAGGAGAAGGTCGACATCGCCCTCCGAGTAAGCTATGTTCGAAATGTCCCATCCCCGTGACTCAGAACAATGGTGTAGGAAGCAAAGCAGCACGGGTGCCGTAACATCCTTGCTCTTCGCGGAGACCCCCCCGCAGGCAAAGATGAGTGGGAAGCCGTCGAAGGTGGTTTCGTCCACGGAATTGATCTCGTCAGCCATATCCATAAGGAATACGGCGACTACTTTGACATAGCAGTCCCCGGTTTTCCCCAATTTCAACTTCTCCCACCGGAAGAACGTGAGCTCGAGATGAAGTATCTCAAGGAGAAGGTGGAGGAGGGTGTTGATTTCATCTTCACACAAATGTTCTACGACGTCGATGTCTTTATCGACTGGGTCAAGGCTGTCAGAGCAGCGGGGATAACTGTTCCCATCGTTCCTGGCATTGCTCCTATCCAAACTTGGAACGGGTTTTTGAAGGCAACAAGCCTTGCAAAGACCCACATTCCTCAGTTCTTTATGGATGTCTTGGAGCCCCACAAGAACGACGACGAGAAAGTCAGAGAGATAGGTACAAAGCTGGTTGCAGGGATGTGCCGCAAAATCCTCGACGCAAACCTCGGAATCAAAGGCCTTCACTTCTACACGATGAATCTGGAGAAGGGTACCAAAATGTTACTTGAGGAGCTCAACCTGGTCCCGCGAGTCGAGACTGTTAAGCCCCTGCCATGGAGACAGGTACGTCGTCGATTCCACTCCACATCGATTCTAACTTGAACCTGTACATAGTCTCTCACACCAAATCGTCGACAAGAGAACATCCGACCAATATTCTGGGCAAACAGGACCAAGTCTTATTTGTCACGAACTGAGAACTGGGATGAGTTTCCCAACGGACGTTTCGGTGATTCTCGGAGTCCTGCGTACGGTGAACTGGATGGCTACGGTGTCTCGCTGAAGCAAACGGTGCGTGGATCATGCGTGTCTCGTCTTGAGTATTGCTGAGCTCTTCCCATCAACACAGAAAGAGGAAGCCTTGAAACTTTGGGGCGAGCCGAAATCCTTTTCCGATATCGCTGATCTCTTCGCTCGATTCTGCGATAAGCAACTTGTGGCACTTCCTTGGTCAGATCAGCCAGCTTCATCAGAGACCTCTGTTATCGCTTCAGACCTAGCGAGGATGAACCGGCTCGGATTCTTGACCATCAACTCCCAACCTGCTGTTAATGGGGCAAGGAGTGACGATCCGAAGTTTGGCTGGGGTCCAAGCAATGGATATGTTTATCAAAAGGTGAGCAGAACTGTTTTGTGTGGTGCAAGGGAGTGATCAAGACATTGCATTTAGGCGTATCTGGAGTGTTTTGTGAACGAAGACTTGTTAGAGTTGCTTGTATCCCAAATCGAACTCGACCCTAAAATGACGTACTACGTCATCAACAAGCAGGGCGATCTACGCACAAAGACCCACTCGGACGGCCCGAATGCTGTCACGTGGGGTGTTTTCCCCAACAAGGAGATCATCCAACCCACCATCGTCGAGGCCATCAGCTTCATGGCATGGAAGGTCCGTATTGATCTCCATAATATAATCCAGGCCCTAAATTATCCACCCCATATCAGGACGAGGCTTTCGAGCTCGGCTGCAAGTGGGCCTACGTGTATGATGCCGGTTCACCATCACGCAAGCTCATCATGGATATCATGAACAACTCTTACCTCGTAAACGTCGTTCACAGCGACTTCAAGGACCCATACGCCATATTCTCCCCCTTTTTCAAGGCTGGTGACGAGTACGCAGCTTTACATCAACAGCGGAATCACGTAGAAAAGACAAACGGTTTCGTGAACTAAAGTGCTACTTCCTTGTCGCCTCCTTGTTTTTCGCCCTTCATATTCAGCATGATCCAACTCACAGCACTCACTTCATTATATTACGGGTTCAACCCCCGTACATTATCACTTACGATATCCCCCCTGTATGCGCGCATCAACTGCTACCTTGCATCACTGACACACCGCTGCATCAACTGCATAACTCCCATGCGTTGTCTCCAATATACTTTCCATGGGGACGATAGAATCGTGTATTGTAACAAGCTGTACGAGCGACTAATAGTAGAATTTTGGTCTTACTACTACCTTGGACACTGTGCCAACCCGTTCAGAGCAACATCCTTACATACCAGAGACAAGATGCAGAAAAATCAGAGCAGGTCGGAGAAGAAAAAGTCTGCGTTAGAGGGAGGAGGACCGGCCACCAGTCCACTGGGTATATCGACTTTTTCGCCTGTAAGGTCTGCAATAGAGCCACACTGAGCCGCAGGAACATCAAGGTGTAAGGATGGATGCATACCAAGAAGTTTGATTTTCAGGCCAATCTCTGTGAGCGCTTTGATATAACCAGCAGTCTCGTCAGAAGTGACGTGTCCACCATCTCGTCGGAGCATGTTCAAACCATCTGTCCAATCTGCCCATGCTGACTGATCGGTGGCGATTTGATCCGCCAACGATCCTTCGCTTGCAGTCAACAAAGAAAAGGAGAGCGGTGATGGAGTCAGGGAGGGGGGCAGATCGACGTGGTTATGCACAGCGCTTGAAGGTGGAATACATGTACCAGTCGCAATTTGGCTGATAGCGGCAATTTCGATCCGATCCGGAAGATCCTCCAATCCGCTTCGAACTTCGAACTTGGCTGGACTGTCCACGTAGTGCAAATACTTGTAGCCGCTATCCTAAAAGCCTCCCTGTGAACACGGGGTAAGGTGAAGAATGGATGGGCTTTTACCAAACGGATAAACTTCCAGGGTGCATTGGGCCGCTTGAGGGTCCCTGCGTGTGCCGGTGGAACACCATTGATGAACCAGGCACCTTGCAATAGACACTGTATCCGTTGTTGGCGGACGAACTCTGCAGATTCCCTCATAAGCTTCTCCTTCAGGTTCCTGTTTCACATGAGCACAGCGTTCCAAGCTCGCAGGATGACGCACGTACCGGACCGGCACCTTGCTCAGCAGGTCATCCTCAGCCTCTAGCTCTTGCATCTGACGATCACGGACCGCGCGATACTCGCATTCCAAAAAGTCCTGTTCAAGTGTATGCCACTGTTTCGTATTCTCCCGCTGTAGCGCTACTTTGACCCTTTTGAAGATGACGATGATTTGTCAGAGTGTGTACTAAACGGCGAGACACCAGACCTACTGGCTTCGAGTTAGTGCAATAACCCGACCAAAATCATCACGAGCAGATCCACTTTCGCTCCACATCCGCAAAAAGAAATGCATTGCCAACGTGTGAACCTTGTAGAAATTGAGGAAAAACGGTTGGAAGGTCGTCGGCGTCGAATCTGGGGGACTTGTCAGAATTCTGAAGTAATCGAGCGAGAAAAAAATATATGCACAGGCAGGTGCGAAGATGGCCCAGTGCTCGGAAAGAAGCTCAACGATCTCGTTGGATGCCCTGGTTATCGGACAACGGCGTTCCTCAGGTCGACTTAGTTGCTCTAGAACGACCTAGTGTCCGATATCAGCAAAAACTCTCTAAAAATCCAACCATACGCAATACCTTGGAAAAGAATTCGGGGTCGTTCTGGACAAAGTTGAACAGACAATCAAGGCCAAGAAGACCGACTTCCTGAAACTCTTCGATAATATTCTCACTGCCGAATCCAAGCTTCTTCCATTTGACTACTTGGCCGTCTGGATCGACCTCCTCATGAAGTTTGCTGCTTTCCCAGACGTACTGAAGTAGAGAGTCGTGTGTAGGTTCCGCCTGGGGCTCTACCAATGTCGTCTTCTTCTGGTAGGTTACGCGGATTAAGTTCGCTTGGAAGTCTAGAATACAGGATGTTAAATCGTCGATGACATGAGATGATATAAGACGCTATAGACACATTTCAGTTTGTCAGTGAACAAGGGTGCAGATTTGACTTACAATAACAGCTTTTCGGACATTCAGCTGTTCAAGTTCAGAAATAAATTCATCCCATCTGGCATCATTCACATGAGACAAAAGTGAGTTTATCAACATCAAGCTGAAAGAACGATGAGCCAGTGATTCTATGGCAACACCCAAGGATGGTACATGCCTGTTCAATGCCATAGCAGTATCGGCACTTCCTAGGCGATTGATGACAGTCTCCAAAGACCCCTTCCCCCTTTGCATATGCTCAAACACACACTGGAATCCGAACCTATAGACAGAGTCTGGTGGTAGCTGAGGTGGGCCCCTACTCGAACTAGCCATGACAGGACCTGGTGCGTTCACGGGGTCAGCTTCGACAAGCTTCTTCAAGATTGCTGTCGCAGGTCGACAGACATTGATCAAGGAGTGGGGTGACGCGAGTATCTGCACTATTTTTGAGATGAACTCGTCGTTGAGCGCAGACCAACCATATTCCAGGTCCATCAAATTTTGCATCGCTGTGAGTGCGTACTTGTTGGAAGGTTGCCTGAGAACCGGAACCATCGAGAGATACTAAGCGAGACGTACTGCGAGGGTATTTCCGTGTTCGGTGTAGATGATATGGACGAGGGCTTGGAGGCCATCACGATTTAGAAACTCTTGAGCGAACATTTCTTCCTAGAGGCGCTGTGGGTTGGGGAGATGGACAGAGAGAATGGATGACATACTTTGATGAATTTCTGCAATGAGAACAGCGACAGTCTGAGAGTCTTTTCGTCTCGATGAGTGAGTTTCTGGACGATATCTGCAGCCTCGATATGGGAAGCGTTGACTAGCCTAGGATGTACAAAGTTAGCGGCGGAATGAGCATGATCAGGAGAAAAAGAGGGACCTCAAATGAACTTTGTTCTTGATCTTCTTTCTGAGATTGTCATTTGTCACCAGTTCATCAGCGTCGCGGTCTCTCAACGCGAAATGAGTTGCGGGGTCGGTGACCTTGAGGTTCATGCAAAGCTGACGCACGACGTCCTCGACATTAAGAGTGGGGTCAATGCGAGCGCGAACGGTGATACCATCTTTGGTCGTGACATTGTTGGTTGGAACGAGCCCTCCGGAGGACTTTGATAGTGTGCCGTTAGTGGTAGAGGGCGTGAGTGTAGTGCGTGAGGCACCTGGATTGTTGCTGGAGGACATGGGGAGGTGTGTGGAATGGCTGATTGGCACGAGATCCGCAGTCGTTGAAGCTGAAAGATGATCGTGAGGAATTGAAGGGGGACAATGACAACGATATCAGCCAAAGCGTAAAAATCGTCTTTTCGTACGAGTCAGAGACCCGCAGATCCGACTGACGTGCAAATCCAAGAAATCATCATCTGGAGGCGAAAATGAAAGGGAACTCACCAAAGGCAAACGAGTGTGTGCTACGGTCGCGAACGAGCGGATGGGACGAGGGCAGCGTGAGACGATGGCTGACTTGTCCGCGCTCCACCATGTAGTCCTCCTCAGCCCTCTACCTTCTCTCAGCGACCCGCCATGGTGCACAAGTCATCGAGAAAATCTCGTCCGACCCCTCTGAAAGACGTGCAGATCGCCGTGCAGGCCGACGAGTCCCGTCGCTATCTCCTCCTCCTCGACGCGCATTCGTCCCAGTCCCCTCCAGCGTATCCCGCAGAGCAACAAGCCGTCTTATCGACTCAGGATCACTCCGCGTGGCAGGTACGAGTACCAGCTTCCAATGGTTCGCCGACTTGCACTCCTACATGCGTCGTATCGCACTTGTTGGATTCCCTCTCCTCCACCCCTCCCCTTGTTCAGGTCGAGCCCAGTGTCACATTGTCATCCTGCGCGCCCAACTACCGCTGGAATGACTCACTAGACAGTCTGGACGACAGTCACCTCACTCCCGTCCCTTTGCACTCCCTGCAACCGTATCGTTCGTTTACCCCGCCGATCAGCCCCCCCAAGTTGTCTCCATCTGCAACAGACGCAGAGTATTCGTCTAAACGCTCCGGAATGACTTTTGCCCTTGTCCCGGCAGAGGTGGACGGCAAGCACGTGTTCACCCACGTCGTCGTGGACCGCCGAGGCAACGACTACAAGGGTAATTCTGGCTCTCCTTCGTTCCCATCTGGGGAAGACGGTCTCCCAGAGGACATGCAAGACATGCTTCAGCAACTGGATGACTTGGCTAGTTGGGTCAAAGCAGCTTCCTCGCCTAGGGACTGCGTCTCCAATATCAAATCGATCGTGCATGCGACCCGCCTTACCGGAGATCCAGGGACTGACACTGGTGGGGGTAGCACCAGCTATCTGGGTAGTGAACCGTTTCCCAACAAAGGGAAGAATCGCTTGCTATCTATCACCCCGCCTAATAGCGAGTGTGGCACTCGCCGAGATCTTGTCGTATGCACCACCTTTCATCGACTTGCTGGTGCATTGAAAATCATCAAACACCCAGGAATCCTCAAGAGGTGCTATGCCAGGTAACCCAACCAACTTGTTTTTTGGTACCAGCTACCAATCAGAGGGGTTCATATACGTTGCCAATGTATGTGCAGCCCCTCGCGTCTCCAGGCTTCTGATACAGTTTTCGAGTTCCCCTCGTATAGTGTAATACCCCTGAATTCCTTGTGGGCAGTTCCAATTCTCCCGTCGCATATCCGGTTTGTGGCTACTCTAGTCATCCTTCGCGTTATTCTCTTCACCCGCCGGGCCCAATACATGACATCCCTTACCACCGCCGTTTTCTTGAGCGACGATCCGCTCCGTGTCCCCCGCCAACTCCCCCACTCGTATCTCCTCCCTCGGGGAAAACTTCATTCAAGACGTTGTTCCAACGTTCGAGATGCAATACTACTGCAGTGTCTCGTCCGAGCATTCCCTCGGGTCATGTCCCGGTTGAAGGCGCGTTGCGTCAGGGGAAGAGGATGCGTTTGCCATGGCTGAAAATTTGATGTATCACCCTAAGATCGGCTGGTCATTGTTTCTGTATGTCATGCATGTATCTGGATCGTCTCCTCATCTTTGACGTCAATCTGTATCATAGTCGACATTCACCCTAAAGTGCTTAGACCCTCGATTTCCGTCATCAAACGCAGCACATGTCATGGCCAGCTTTCCCGGGCCTCACTTGGCCAGAGAGTTGGTCAGCCTCCATCGATACGTCAGCCACCATAGCTTCATCTTCTGCCTTTGTTAGCCTCCCGTTGTTCTAACTTTCCTTTTTGCTTCAAAGCTTCCCCGTGAACCGTCATGCCCTCCCGCCAGTCGGTACCACGTATACGTGTCGATTTACTGGATGGTTCTCCGTGCAACCTGTCTCCGTCAAGTACCCTTGACATCAGACACGTCTTGAGCCAAGTCAAGCCGTTGCCTAAGCTGTTAGCTGAAGACTTCGTGTTCGATGATGTTGACGATGCTTTGCACTTGGATGATTGCCGCTCGAAGGACGTCCCTCCCTTTCCCATGGGACGCCAACCGCCGCTTTTCATCTTGAACTCTCATCGTACGCGGCTTCCCTTCCCCATCCGCCAAGAAGCCTTCGAGTTGGGTGATTTTTTCTGGGATGAAGGAGACGCTTATCCTCTTCTGACGGCTCCGACGATACCCCGTATGAAATTGATGATAAAGGAACAATTGTACGTGCAGAAGTGGGTTGTGAGTTACGTCCGTAATCTGTCTGGGCATGCGCTTACTAAGGATCGTAGGACACTCTGATGTCAGAGAATCCTCCAAAACATATCCCATGGACATGTGAAAGGCCTGCTACGGAAAGGAAATGGATCGCAGAAGGCTCTATATTCCCAACTGCCGTGATCGAGTCTTCTAATGAGCAGCGCGGAGCCATCAAAGGACATTCGCGTGTTACTGATACGAACAGATTATCGGTTCTTGCTGACCTGCCCTATTCGGGAGAGTTATGCGCGTTCTCCGAAGCGTCCGCTTCAATTCATGTATCAACAGAATCCGACACGTCGGCATCACATGCTTTTGTCAAGTCCGCGGACGTCGATCCTGGCATCCTCCGCGGCGAGTCCAAGACCTCGCAGACCCCGCACCGTATCGTAAGGACTTCACCGGCACCTTCGTCGCCAACCTTGCTTCCCTCTGGCCCGCCGGTTGGAACGACATCAGCCCCGCCTGACGCGCCCCTAGCTGCTCGCCGTGGAAAGTCGTTAAGTGGTTTGAAGTTGAAAGGAAGTGTTATCGAACAGTTGGAATACCCAGACATTCCGACTGCCTTTCGGGGTTCCCCAGGTGTTTGGTCGCCTCGATTCGACACTTTCCCTGTTCCATCCTTTATGGACCATCAGAGCATGCTCTTGGACCTCAAGTCAAAATGCGCTGCGCTTGGGCATGGGGTGTCGACTTACATCCAGGAACCGCTACATCCACAGACTGAGATGACTCTTACCTCGCTCAGTGTCGACGAATGGACGTTCACTCGCGGACTTGTTACCTTCGACAACAACCTCTTGGGATCGATCGACAGTCAACTTCCTAGGGAGATCATTGCTGATACGAGTATTTTCCTTCCTGATGACTCTTCAACGCCTGCAAAGGGCCCTGGTTTTACTGCGCGCCTCGGATTTTTACCTCTTTTTCATTCAACGCCTGCATTACAATCGCCTGTCAGCCACTCTAGTGATCCACCAGGAGACCCGTTACCACCCCGTCCCGCTCTTATCAGCCCATCGACACCTCCATATGTAAGAGGTATATTGAAGAAAGTCAAGAGCGTTCGTTTCGAGGATACGATCACCCAGGAATCCCAGAACCATACTTCGCATGCACCGGAACGTCCTCCGCCACCGCCTTCGGCCGTTTCCTCCGAGAGACCATGCACACTGATGCCGAACACACCCAAACCATCAAGTAGTCCGGCCCCGGTCAAAGAAATGCCAGTCCTTGGGAGGAATATTCAGGAGAAGAAGCGCGCTCCTAGATCTCGACTACCTCCCAAGCGGACCAAGGCGAACGGAAAGCTTGAGCCCGTGCACGCCAGTGCTGGCAAGACACCAGAAACTTCCAAACCAACCTTGGCAACAACCTCGGTCGGGCGTCCCTGTCGAATCGTGCATGCCAAGGAGAACACAGATCCGGCAGCAGTTCCTCAGGCTCAAGCGAAACAGAAGGGGTTGTGCATCACTGAGACCGATTTACGGAGAGGGATTGAAGGTACTACGAAGAGTCGACTCTCAACTCCGCTACGGAATATCTTCCGGTTCAGATAGGGACACTATGGATTATGATTATGTATGCCATGTTTCACACTCCCTCTACGACACTCGTTCAAATTATGCGCTCATTTGTGACCTCTATTCTATTTTTGCTAAATTGGAATTTGCAGGTGAGTATTTATAATACAATATTTTGAAACATCGGCCTGGTGGTCTAGTAGTATGATTCCTTGTTAGGGTTTCCTGAATCGAGGAGGTCCCGGGTTCAATTCCCGGCCAGGCCCGTTGAACGCTTACTTTTTTAATCTCATTTTCTCGCTTCGATTTCTCGGGTAATGGTCGGAGTTCGCTGAAGAATCTGACGTGATTATATATTGCAGGAAATGAAGAATGTCAGAGCCTCTTGGCCACTGGGAAGATGGCCTGACTGACGAATTCCAAGTTCAGCTTCACGACCTTTCGAAAGTTCGATTGGTTTGTAACTTGATTGCCAAGCAAATGTGCTAATACATAGTGTTAATATCGACCTTCGTCAACTTCCCACCCTCCATCCAGACAAGTCAGTACACGGAAGCATAGCCCGCCTTTTCTACGTTCTCAAGGTAGGTTGCCCATCTCCCATTGTGCCACGTCGCGACCTCTTTCCAGATAACATTGGTGACCTTGATCCAAGTGAGCCAGCCAGCAAGGACACCATCTGCATACGAGATGGTGTCGCCGAGCACAAACTTGCCACTACTCTTCGCCAACCAACCATCGACCGCAGAGAGCCCCTCCTTTCCCTTTGCCAAATCAGCGTTACGCTTAGGACCCTCTGGTGAAAACTCCTCGATCTTTTGACCAAACTTGGCCTCCCGAGTCACCCTAAAGTATTTCTCGCTGGGAGGGTTCAGGACGGAGCAACTGATAGCGAGCTGCAACGGAAGGATCCCGCCGATGGCACCGACGACACCACCCTCAAAGGCTTCGACGAGTGGCTTCGTTCCGGAGGGGAAAAGGGTTTTTCCCTTGTTGGGGTAAGTGGCATCGAGGTATTCAGCGATGAGGAAAGAGTCGGAGATGACCTTGCCGGTGTTGGGGTCGCTGATGATGGGGAAGGTGTACGCCGGCGTGCCATCGACCTTGGTTCCGGTGGCAGGCGCACCGATCTTCTTGGCGAGGGCCTCAATGTCTGGGTACTCCACCCACTCGGTCTTGTAGGGGATACCCTTGATGTTGAGTGCGTATCTGCGGTTGCGTTCAGCTCGACGATATTCCCAAGGAAGGGTGGTCTCATCTCACCTCGTCTTCCATGTGTTGGGCGACCATGCGTTGACGCCGAGTTTGCTAGGGATGTCGTAAAAAATGATTCGGGCGGACATTGTGAACCTAGGAATGCCTGGAAAAGCGGCAAGGTCTGGCTTATATATGTGGTTCAGAGACCTTTGAGAATACAGGGACGAAACATAATCTCCATGCTATGTATATCGCTGTATTCTGGACACGGAATACCGTTGGCACGATGTTTTCCTCTTGGGAACAGAAAGAAGCACCCTCGAAAGGTTCCGATGAAATATTTGTTAAGAAATATGCGGCAAATTGTACAGAGGGTGGCATGAACGTGGTTGTTCTTGGTCATTATGACTAACTTGACACGAAAAAATCTACCCCGCCGCTAGAAGTTATCATGAGGCTGAAATACTATTCTTATACCGGCCCGGACAACGAAGGAAGACATCTCCTTTAACGTCCTCTATGTCCACGGGGCCATCCACGCGTGGTTCCCCTACCAGCAAAACCAACACGAAATATCGACGAGCTGGGAATACCAGGGGTGTTGATGGGTGCAGAAGGTCCAGCGCCAGAGGGGAGTCCTCCTGGCATTGGAACTGCATCCTCGTCATTTGGGTCATCCGGCTTGATAAACATAGATTGTGACATATATTTTTCTCGTCAAGACAATGTCGTTGCCCCATAGAAGACATTCGTACCTCTAAATCAATTACTAATGCCCCCATATGCCATCCCGCAGAAGTTGCCGCGAAGCAGAATCTCTTGCGTCGCTTTTCTCCGTGGTCAAACCTGACTTCGGTTGGCTCTGTCACAGCGGGGGGGTACGGACCCCTCCACTGCAGAGCATGTTGGCGTTGCTGTTCGGTCCGGTAGCCTCCCGGCTGACCAGGTTCAATTCTCGTGGGATCACCGAGGCCGAGAGCTCCGCAAGAGTATTGTCCCCAGGTTAGGAGCTTTCCTGTGGACGTCAAGGCGCCAAAATGATAGTCACCAAGGACGACGGATATGACATTTATGTTCTGCAGGGCCGGAAGGACGCGGGGTTCAGTATTCGGATCGGTTTCATGCGAACCCATGAGCACGACAGAAGAAGATCCGGTGGAGTAGGCTACGAATGTTTCAAATTGCGCAGAAATCTGCTACTTATCAGCCCTGCGCATCACAAGAGTGGCGTTTCCTCAACTTACATGGGTAATGCGTATGTCTTCCAATGATGACAAGTCCAAGTTTGAAGAAGCAGAGATGAGATTTTCCTTGATTTTCTCCGACTCCGAAAACCGAGGAAGCTAAGGAACGTCAATCAGTATAAAAAGATGAGCACATCGGGACTGAGATCGACACACATATGTCCATCCCTCTAGTCTGGCTGTATCGCTCGTTTGAACCAATATCTTGACGACATGGCCGTGGTTCGTCAGGCCAATAAGGTGGCAATCCAGGGCAGCGATCTTCACGAGGTAGACATCCATGTATTCAGCATTAGTTTCATCCAGCTTGGGCAACCGAGGCAATTCAGGAAGCCTGTAAGGATCCTCGTACAGCTCCCAGTGAGCACATGGTATTATTCCATCCTCAGTCGGATGGGCGTATGAGCCTTCCTGGTCCATGGCAGCATTGCGAGCATCAATCAGCTGCTTCATGTCACCGTTCAGCGGCCACCAAACAAAAACGTCTCCACCCTTGGTAAGAACCGAAGAAAAGCTCCACCCAGACTCGACCTGTACCGGGGTCGAGTCTGGGGTAGTGCCATCCAAGAGTGGTGTCACTAGTTGGAATGGACGACCAAAGCTCAGGAAATTCCAAACATTTAGCTTGTCGTCAAGGCTGGTGGCGTGAAGCCTTCCGCAGCTGTCAGAAGGTTGTGTGAGAACAATACAGGTTGCGGACAGGCGGCTGCTTGCCTAATAGCACGCATTGCAGCAGGTAAATTAAGTTTCATTGGCGTGTATGCGGACTTGCCTGGCGCGGAAAACCCGTCTCTTTGGAGCGCAAGGTCAAGTCCGTTCAATGTGCCTTCAAGTTGAAGGCATGGTTAATAGAAAGCGGATTCGGAGCTTGGAAAGGATATCCTACCCCATGCATATATATTTCCCTTTGAATCGAGAGCGAAGAAGCACCTGAAAAGTACCTAAAAAATATTTTCTTTCGGAGAATACCAGTCGACGTACATTCCAGCTGCGGCTATATGGACGATGTGGACACCGCTACCGAACCGGAGTTCGACTGGAAAGGGTACATCCCGGATGATGGAAGGCGGCGATTGTAGCCCTCCCAGTCTCCCTTTGGAGGATTCCCTAGTTTGGCGATGGCATGGTTAACAGAAGGCACGGATGACCGTAAATCAGAATAACCTTACCCCCACAAGTAGGTACGTGGACGGCTCAAGCCTTGATAGATGAATTTCCAGCCGGTGGAGCGAGCAGTGCCTTCATCCGAGAAGTTGAAATCCTGTTGAAGTTTTCTCTTCCAAAACGTGGCGTCATTGCAGAGGGAGGCGAAGAAGCGATTGGTGCATCCAAGACACAGAAGATCTGGAATGGGGAGGGACGGCAGCAAGTTGTCCAGACACACTTCTACGGGGATATCTTCAAGCCTGATCATGTTTGCAGACGATAGTGGTCGAGCAGGAGCAAGACAAATGGGCATAGACTGCGCCCTATCCCGGTGGCCGGTTGATCAACTGGATTTGGGCGTTATCACCATAGCCACATAAATGGAAGTGCCACACTGAGTCCGAAGTTGAGCAGCTGGGCCGTAGCCTACGCATTGTATGCAATGCTCTAGCTGCTGGGGCCAGAACCAGGCGTCTATTCCTCTTTGACGGTGAGCTCTCATAAGGTTCGGATCTCGTCAATTATCACAACATTTGTCTCGAATGCATGCAAGTTGAACCGCCGCTGTCACTCCGCCAATTGAACGCAACTCGGTAAGCAGTATGTGTTTCGATCGATCCTCTCTAACGCTCAGGCTGAACTACGTGACTCTCTTCACGTATTTTAATTCCTTGGTTAGAACGATGAAACGCACAGGAGTAATTATTAAATTACTTGACGTAAACAACCCACCGACTTGGCCAACTTTATCCAGTTTCCTATGCATTCAAGCGCTACTCCAAATAAGCGATGACTCGGATGAGCTCAGGCGTCTATTGATGAGTCGTGCGCCACCAGTCGGATTTCCCCGAGGCCCGCTTATATTTCCCCGCTCTGACTTTCCTTTTGTCTGAGCTTCTGAGCGTCAACGAGTCTCCGTATAGCCTGGTATGATAGTCGATATTCCGTTCGACGAATAAGCGTCGCCTCCACAAAAAGGTCCTTTCTTCTCAAGCTAAATGAATTCGGGCCAATTAGCAATACAAAGTTTATGATTCAAGGCTTGAAGAACAACGCCGTGGCCGCCGCCGGGTGCACCCGTTGGAAAGCCAGGCCATAGGATGCCTGCCCTTCACGTGATGGAAATAGCGGATCCACGTGATGCCGGAAGCAACATTGTAGATTATTCTTGCATCCATGATCGTGTGAATGCCACCGCCATGTTCATAGGGTGTGTGGCATGGGCTCCTCACCACCCTCTTCAGCTGTGCAAAGGGTCTGCGATCCACATCAACACACGTGTGCGTGGGACCTCATGGTGACACTCCAAATTGGAGTCCCTTCATTCTACCCAGATGAATTGTGCGTCGTTCCCACGGTAAACTGATCCCGGCGCAAGGAAGTCAAGAAGTCTGCTTTCTATTGTTGATCGTGCTTCGATGCCTCCCCTCCGAAACGCCACAAAGCACAGCTCGGTAACAGACCCGTTGCTGAATCCTGCAAGAGAGACAATGGGTGGTGCGTTCCAATCGCACATACGGACTACCTTGCACGCGACGGAGACGCGTACCGCACGGGACATGCAATAAAAGTTTCAAAAGTGGAAATATGTTTAGAACGTGTGGTTAGGTGCCGTAAATATTGTAGAACTTACATTCGACCAACCGGCTCATCATTTGCAGAAGAACCAGCTGAACATTAGTCAGTATTCTTATCCGTAACGCGACAGACCATCGTGATGCGATAACGCTGCAGTCTTGTCACGATGTCGTCCGGCTCGAAGGAGCACATGATCATAAATTTATTCTTTTGCAGTCCAGAAGACGCACGCATATGGCATAAGCACGAGGAGGGAGCCGAGCATGGATCGACACTTAGGGGGAGATACGAATCCGCGGGAACTTGAACGATATCTACCGTATCAATGAAATGGTGCTGACCTTTGCTGCTCAGCAGGAATGTTATTTCAAATTCTGAGATCCGATACATAGGTGGCAATCCTCGAGGTTAAATTGATTGGTAGTAATGATGCAAGTTACAGACTCCATCATGCCAGTGATGCATGCCATCACGTACAGTCGAGGTTCTGGGCGCTCTTAGGCTGAGCCCGCACTTCCCTGGTTGAATCAGCGTCGGTTCACCGCCGGGGCCCTCGTCGGCTACACAGCCTACATTACTTGGTCCGGCGCGAAATCGGTGCTGGTCACGGCGCTTGGGCGCTTGAGCGACAACCAGTAAGTACTGTCGTCTCACGAGGCATTCTCCACATGGAACAAGCTGGTGACCAGCTAAACCTCCCCCCAAGTGCCACCAACTCTTGGTCCAGGCCTCGTGGAAGCAGACCTGTTGCACCACCCTACGAGTAAAGGATGTCCAATCAAGGCTGGGGTGTATACCGGTCGTTCAACACTTACATTGGACTATTACCGACGAGGAAGCATATACGGTTTCGTGAGTTGCGCCGTGGACTCATTCACGCACTCCGATCGCGATAGAACTATAGAGGTTGGGATGACCGTTCTGGGCGCACGGCGAGCTTGCAATTGCTGTGCCAGGCCCCAGCTACGTAGCAGCGGACATTAACTCTGCGGTAAGAACAGCAAAAGAAGGCATCATGTTAGTTGACACCACGTACTAACTGGTGTTGAGGAGGCTCGAGGGGATTGGATTCTGTTGCGCCAACAAACAGACCCAATGGATCGATGCTGAATCACATCCAGGGCGCATCCTTATCCTTATCCGAATCTGTGAATTATGTGGAAAAAACACTTCCTTGCAACCTCGTGATTAGTAGCGACGTGACTCGACTATAATATCTGGGATGAACATAAAGGTAATAAAATACGTCCACGTAAAAAAAAACAAAGCTACCTATTGTGCTCGTAGCGTGTGATGATTTCAACAATGTGAAGCGTTGAGTTTGGCCCAGGCTGTGTTCGCGAAGATTATTCCGGCCATTGCAAACAAAACGAGGTGCTTTTTCGCAGACGGTCATGGTGGCGTAAAGTGCACAGTGGATATCGTATGCAGAGAACGAAAGAGATAGATATATAAAAAAGTAAGTCGGACATGTTGTTGACAGCATCATTGCTATGGACAATCATGATTATGACCTGGAGCGTGGTCGCCCTCTGTCGCCGTGACTCCCGTGGCTCCCGTGGCCAGGTCTTGGACGGCTATCATTATGATATAGATCGTAGGAATCGTATGCATTAAAACTGGGGGGACCACTCATCGAGGATGGTTCATAGCCCGGTAGTGGCGTCAAGAGTGTGCTGTTCGCTGGTAGGCGATCTATAGGGATGTTGGATGTACTGGCACCATGTGCATGAGGGTGTGGATATTGTATCCCGGTGTGTTGAAGGTGCAAGGAGACAAACGGGGCGTATCGTTGTGATCTGTGAGGGTAAACATCTTGCTGATGGGCAAGGGTGTCATGAAAATCATCTAGAGGACCAATGGGCTGTACTGATCGTTCGGGATGGTGAGCGTAGTCGAAGGGGGGGCGGGTATCGTGGGTCTGATACTCCGCATCCGGCATGGAGTGGCGAGAGGTATGATGTTGTGAGGGGTGTTGGTGTTGATGGGATCCATGTCGCACCACATCGAGTGCTCTGGTTTCCGCCTCTTCCTTCTTCGCTTTACGCCACTGTCTGCGAAGCTCTTTGAATTCTAAAGGCATCCGTTATCAGCATGGAGTAGATGTGGGGTTTGGGAATGGTCGAAGGAGGGTAGGGATGGAGCTTACCATTAGGACTGCGCTTCGGGCCATGCTTCTGCATCGTGATATGCGCATTAAGGTGGTTTAGGGTGCCGTATGCCTTGGTACAGTCCGGCCAAGAGCACTGGTACAAGCGTTCGATCTCGTCGTAACGGCGCCGCGGCCGCTTTTTCACGGCATTTCCTGGCAAAGAGACAAAGGAATATTGTTTGCTGCTATTCGAGGGAGAACTTGATCCAGCAGTTATGTGGGCTTGCTGGTGCGTGGCGGGTGCGTTGGAAGATGTGGATGTGCCTGTGCCTGGAGGGGATGGACCATAGTCCTCATGGAGAGACCCAAACATGGCCGTTGACATACCCATGGGAGGTGAGCTCTCTCCACCAGAAAATGTGGGGTTAAGGGGAGACAATGGTTCTTCTGGCTCGACGGAATCGTAAGAGTGTAACGGAAGTTGATTGTCTTCTTTCCACGACGAGCCACTAATAGGGCGAGTGTCTGAAGAGCGATGGAGGGGAGAGGTGGAGTGGGCACCGTACGATCGCGGAGACACGTACGAGTATTGGTGTTGAAGTTGAGGATATCGGGCGTTGGAAAGATCGGGTGTATTAGCTAGGTAACTGCTGGCTGCGCTACCACGCATGGCTGGTTCGGACATGCGGCGTTGGTCTAGGAGGGGATGCTGATTATGGGAGTATTTATCGGTAACCCGTAAATAGCGGTCTGCAAGGTTCGCGATTGAGTAACGATCCATATTCGGACTATAGGAATTTGCCGATGAGGGAAACTGATTGAGATAATGTGGTGCACTGTAGGGCGGTTGAAATAATGAAGTAGGAGGAATGTGCGGTGGTGATGGAGAAGGGGAGAAGTGAGCTGAGGGTTCCGTTTCCGTGCTAGGGCGCGAACTGGAACCTGGGGGAGAGAGGGCGCGGGGACGGGAGGCTGGAAAATGAGGTGTCGGCTGAGATTGATTTGAAACGGGATATTGCTGTGGAGGGTTTAATGATGTATGATCGCGGGGACCGGAACGAGGAATATTTTCGAGGAGAAGACGGAGGGTAGGAGAGTAGGTCGGGCCCGATTGGGCCGTGGGGGGTCGTGGTTTGTCCAGGATGGGAGAAGGGATATGGGAATGATCGGTGAGGTGGAGGTGGTGGTAAAGAACACGAGGGAAGGAAGGAGGGGAGGCTTGGTGGGCAAGCGCAAGCAGAGGAGGAGGTTGTACGAGAACTTGAGTTTGCATGGGGGGGGGGGGGGGGGGGGGGGGGGGGGGGGGGGGGGGGGGGGGGGGCGGGGGGGGGGGGGGGGGGGGGGGGGGGGGGGGGGGGGGAGATCGGGATCTAAGATGGCGGGGATGCGAGAGCCGACTTGTAAAATAACGGATAACGGCTATGGAATGAAGGACGAAGAGGAGATAGGCTGACGAAGTTTGACGAGATTGATTCAACGATCGGTTCGATTCGAGGGAGGTCTGTCGACGTTTATTTGCGGCCAAGATGGGGAAAGGATATACGTACGTGACAAACCACGCGGGTTCAGCGAAATCTCGGTGTATCCGGCGCGCTCCACTGACGGTCACGGATTTGGAGGCGCTCTGTCGTCGTACGAGCCGAATTGTGCGCGCCCAGTTGGCATAGGAGCGGTGGAGCCGCGGCGACGACAGAGCCCTCCGGCGCCGTGATCGTTGTTGTCGCGCTCCGACGGTACGATGTCTTTCCGGACTCTAACTGACAGATCCAGGATCATCCCCAAAAAAAAAAAACAATATTCACCCTCCGTGACCCGTGACTGTATCACGCCTTCCTTTTCTTGGCATCCTCTCTCCGACCGGGCTCGAAATCTGCAGATCCGAATAACGTTTCTGGACACTGCTTCTCATTTCAAATTTCCCGGTCGGGATCTCTGTCGACAGCCCTTTCAAGTTTCAACCACAAGACTCCAACATTTCTTGGACGTGCATTAATTATACTGCACCGCTGCTGAGACTTCACCAACGGGATGCCTACTCACAGCCTCGCCGCCTCCATCAAAAAGCCTATGCTTCCGTTCTGGTTAGCCGCCACACCCTCCGGCTGCCCATTCGCACGCTATTCCGCACCCATTTCTTCCTCGGACCCGCAACCACTCTTCCTTTGCCATCGAGCCATCGATATTACCGTCATTGGCGACACTCGCGTATCTGCGGCCTCTTTCTAAGATCGCCTCAGGCTCGCTTCCGGCTTTTTTCTCTCCCCTTTTCCCGACTATCCTTCAAACATCGCTCAAGTCAAATCACAAGGAGCTCGACCACTGGCAATTCACTTTTCCGCCAACACCGTTGAATAGTCCACTCAGTTCTCAGAGACCACGGAGATATCGAAACTTTCAGCGGCCCAGTGTGGCGCTGATTTCTGGTGTCTGCGTGGCGGTGTACGTTCCGGCCGGTACCCGGTCAACTGCCATGCCAGTTATCCGAGATTGCAGTGTGGTCTTAAGAGTATCCTGCCCGTCTATCCGAGTGTTTGTACGTCTGCCGAGTGCCTTTGACGTCGAAAACACTGCTTGAACCCATATCGTACACATGTCGTCGAGGCTGTTCTATATTCTTTCCGGTTGCCTTCACTGAAATTCCAGTGCACCTCGCAACGAAACACGAGTACAAGATGTTTGAAACCTTCAAAGGAAGGCCACGCTTAGGAGTGTCACAAGGAACCTATGTAACAAAGCTTTATCCGGGTGTCAATCGCTGTTCATTTGATCGTATCCCACTACTTCCACCATCTATCTCGATTGGCCCGGAAAGCCGGAAATACGCAACACTCATCGATAAAACCACTGATGCGGCGGCGTGGCCACTCTATAAGCCCTGGAGATTAAAATGCCACCACCGCCTTAATTCAAAAGTTGACATGTCGTCCTTGGAAACACCGGTATTCAAGCAGATCGCCAGGGGTATGTGCAAGTGTCACGACCACCAACAGCAAGGAACGGCTGCTCCACTATAGAGGACTCCCTTAACTTATAGATATCCTAGCACCTGAGGGATGATAAAGAAAGCCGAAGTTGCCATTGCGGAACTCACCAAGATATCCAGACGTGGCTAGATAGGATCATGTTGCATGCAAGAACATACGACACACACCTGACACTGGGCTGTATCCTAGATGAGGATGAGGGGCGAGTGCGACGGTGTTCCACTCCAAAGTCTGAACGTAGCTCGTAACACAGGTGGTATTACTGGGCACAATATCCACACGGCCGCCACAAGGAGAGCCGTACGTATGAAACAACCTCTCTAACCAGGCCGTCATAACTCGGACAAGAAGTCGAGAAGTGCCATAATCCAGGGGATCGATGCCTCAAGATCGGAAGGTTGATTACGACTATGATACAAGGTTTGTTTCTGATTTCCCAGTTAGTCAAGAAGCTCCTAAGCGATCGTACGTGTAGCTGGCCTGTACACGCCCAAATTAGGTTTACAAAAATCTAACAATTGACATAAATCACACACTGAATAAATATTAGAGGATAATAAAATGTATCAGTCACAAGTCACAAACGTTTCCATTGGAGGCCACCGAGTGAACCTTCCCCTGCTCTCACGAGCCAGACGTTAGGCAAGGCTTTAGGTAGTATCCACGTGACGTATCAGTGAACCTTGGACTCAGACGGCAGGTGGACGTAAACCTTGGAAGGCATATTCAATATGCATTTGTGTTATAAAAAGTGTATAGAAAGGTTGTGTAAAGATGTAGTATTCTAGGTTACAGTAATGAAATGTAACTTTTGTTTCCTAATGATTCGGACTTGGCGAATTTTGTGAGTCGCGCGTGTCATATGACTTGCGTGTTGTCAAATCTCGCGCTGGTGGCTGCACTCATTTTCTCGCCACGACATAGTACTGTAAATGAACAAATCTATCGCATACCCGTACTAACTGGCCCACTCGGAAACCGGTAAATGGCCCGGTACACACCTAGTCACCCCGACGCTCAGACAACATGCTCACAGACCCACGGCACAACGCAAATGCGGGTGTGAGACGGCATGCGAGCGGAATGGTGCGACGCGCAAGAGTCCAACGGCATGAACACAGGAGCGCTGGGGGATGGCCAAATGGCATGGTATGTCGAGACCACACCAGCTGAGGCATCAGCCTGACATAGTCCCATTTTGATGTCCGTGGGACGTCACCGCTTCGGCTTGATTTGGGCGTGTAAGGCGGTAAGGTGACCGGGGAAAAAAAAAGGTTAAGTCGCGCGTTTTCTATTGCAATCGTGAACTAACTAGGCGTCAGTCTTTGGGAAGGTTCCGGAGCTCCGTATGGGTCTCATCTCACGAAGCATCTCGAAATGGGAAATTCGTAAAGAGTTGGGGCGAAAATAACGGAGATTTCGACGATTGGCCAGAGGGCGTTCCGCTGATGTAGGTACTTACTTACTTTGAATCATTCATTCATGTCCTGAGAGGCCCTCTCACGCCCAAGATCTAATTCGAATGAATCAGAAGCTTTTGAAACAATAAGCAACAATGAGCGTGATAACTACTTACCCAGTGGGGACTGAGGGCACTAGCCTATGCTTTTTTGTTACACACATTGCACTTTGAGACTGTTGAAGTCGGAACGGAGTCAAACTCGACCCTCGGGCTGACGCACATGCGGCAAGGTCTGCTCAGTCCAGGCATCACCTTCGGAGCTATTCGGAGAAAACAAGACTTTGGGACCTGAAGCGCCAGGGGAATATTTAATTCAGCGGCGCATGTCAGGCATTGTCAGCGGCCTAGGCCGTCGAGACATGATGACTTGATTGATCGATTACGATTACTTACTGGATGATGCTCCACTTGCGTGAACGGCATCCACATGATGTTTTTGAATCAGTTGGAAGTAATCAGCCTTGCCGCCACGACGTAAAGTTTATGATTTTAGCCCATTCATTCAAAAGGTCCTGATCAATTCTGGGCACTCGTGCTCAACAGCCAGCGTTCTAATTGCAGTCATGATAGTTGTTCCCACGTGAGACGACTACAGGACCTTCCAAATGCGGTTCGATCAGAGGGTACGGCTTGGTAACGGATTGCTGTGGTAAAGAGGCGTGTGGGCCTCCATCACGGTCGAATTTAACCGTCATGGAGTCGAGAGCGGCGCAAGAGCCGTCCCGCCGAATGACGAGGAGTATGGCATCTAACACTACACGTCGGTCTGCGCGATTGCGGAACAACCGCGAGAAGCGACATTCGTCGTCACAGTCACGTCAGTGCTAGCTCGTCTTATTCGTACTAAATCTTTTAACCCTGTCGATTATAGCATTGCTTCCTGGGCCGAATAAACCAAGTGTACGCCGTGGGATCGAGAAACGCAAGAGGTCATCAGTATCAGCGTTAGTTGAGGAAGAGTCCCACAATTCGAAATCGCGCAGACAGTGTGGGCAGATCGAGGTTCGGGTTGAGCGAAGGACGCAGCCCGCAGGATCCCGCGAAAATCCAGTATCCGGGAGACCATCCGTTCGGATCGCCAAGACCGCTCCGTGTCACCGGGGATCATCGAGGGTGAAAGAACTCGAAGAACAGTTAGACGTAGCGCTTCAAGCCAAGCAAGAACTGGCTGCCGAGGTCAAGGAGCACAAGGTCAATTCTGCTCAATCAAACCTAAATCATCTGGAAGATTACTTTACCTGTCCATTGTGAGTTCCATTCCTCACAAATCCCGCTTGTCGTAACTGAAACGTCTCCGTGTGCCGCACAGATGCTTTGAAATCATGTACGTTTTAATCCCCCTTTTTCAGTTCCTCTCACGGCTCGTGGACTTTGATGATCCATCAGGGCCTGTCCATACGTGTTGATCCCGCACAATTGCGGCCACACATTTTGTGCCACCTGCATTTTGAAGTGGTTTTTCTCCCGTCTGCATAAAGGGTGCGGGGGTTGGCACGAAGCCGTCGACTGTCCGTTGTGTAGAAACGCTCTACCCCATACGCCGGAGCGCACACCACGATCCACTTCTTGTTTCCCATTCACCCCAAATCGAACCGCTGACATCGCGATTCGGGGTTTGATTAACATTATCTCTCGCGAGCTCTCCAGTACATCAGCTTCGGCTTCCAGCCCACTGTCCGACTGGAATGAGGATGGTCATAGCAAACAAGAATGGTCTAAACGGGAGAGGTACGCGACATCCTCGGATTCAGGAATTGCACTGTTTTATATATATAGCTGATTTGGTACCTTGTACTCTTCTTTTTTTTTCCGTGCCGGCAGGGCAGGGAGAATCGAAATGACATCTATCGCCGAGCAATGGAACACGTTGAAGCCTACAGACTTTGTTTACATCAAGAGTCGTCTGGAGGTGTAGAGTTACAAGCTTAGCATCGAAGCATAAACTTCTATGTCAGATATGATGCTTTCCGTAAACTCGGCGAGCCGAATAGCACCGCTACGGACAGCATGGCCCCCTTCGCTTTCGCATGTCATGCTGTCAGAACCTCTCCCCATACTCGACATGTTTCGCTTTTATTGTAATCCATCATAACTGCTGTCATCAATTTGAATGGCCAAATGAACCACGTGCAAAGATGTTGACAACTCCGCGGGCGATCTTGCTAGAGGTAGAAACAGCGCTCTTTTAGGCCTCTCATTCCCAACACGTCCTGTGGCATGATCCCTCAGGTATAATGTGGACACGTTAGAAAATGAAACGTACCCAATCTGCCAGAGTAAGCCACAGATCTCCAACAGAGTCCATTTTACCGAGGACAGCAGCACCCTTCCATGCAAGCACCTTGGGATCCACATCTTTTGGCGGTGGTATGATCTGCACCTTCTCCATGTTGGGAACCAACGGAGTGGCGATGGCTTGCAGCCTTGACACAGCCAAGCGATCAGACGGCATACCGTCGGGTTGAGAAACGTCACTTTACCTGCTCTCGAGAGCATGAGCCATACCGGGAATTTGTGCTCCTCCGCCGATAACCAGAACCGCTTGAAGATACTTGCGTATTTTATCGTCACCTCCGCACGCCCGTGCGCTGTTGAAAATGGCCACATCCAAGGGAAGCTTACTCGCTTCCGAACAAACATCGATGGGTAGACCACCAGGGAAGTTGCTAGCAGTGGGACCGGGCTGAGGCGGCACTTGCGGTGCAGGTTGGGCTGGGGGGTTGGCATGAGGCGTTTTATCTTCCCGCTCAACTTCTACGACCGTCGCTGCATTGCCGTCGGTTGGCTCTGCTATCGTTGGCGGGGGCGTCGGGTCCGCGGTGGAAGGTAGTGAGGCTTCTTGTTGTTCGACTTTCGCATCGTTTTCAGGGGGATTGGCTGGACTCCCTGTAGCCATGTGATGAGTAAAATGAAACCTGCGGGTACCGTTGAGCCACTGACCTCCCTGCGAGGGAACAGCGGAAGAGACTTTCGCTGCAGACGGGGGGGAGGGGAGTAAATGTTGAGTAGAGATAATCATTGCCTGTGTCTATCATTTACGATGAAGTGCGTCGCATACGAGACGCGTACGTCGTGACTTACAACATGGTCAACCTGATTTTCGACAATCTCTTCCGTGACGTCGGTACTCGATATGCGTCGAAGACCCACATGCTTTCGGTCAAACTCGACCACACGGGGCTCAAATGTACACTAAGGCTGGGGGGTTAGCACATGAAGGGGTATGGCCGCACATACGGACCATAGGAGCGAGGATAATCTCATCGTAGGCGCGAAGACCATATTTCTCGGTGGGATGACCATATCGTCGCACGACAAAATCGTACAAATTCAGGGCCACGTCGCCCTGTCGTAACCCTTTTTATTAAATGTACAATTAAATCAATTAAAGCACGCACCTCTGCCAACGTGCATAAACGCGACTTGAGATCCTCCATCACTAACCAGTCATGCCAACGGGCCAGGTTGATGTCTCGGTAGGGGAAGTTTATTCTTTCAAGTAGAACATACAGAAACTCTGTTATGTCATTGCCGCCTATGTTTAGTGACATCCTTGAAGCGCGATCAGAACAACCACTGGGAATGCTGATGGGTATACCTTGAATCAGAAATAACCAGGCCTTCGTCGACACAAGCTACACTTGTTTTGACGGCTCCGATATCAACGACGCATGCATTGCTTATCCCAGCTCCATATGTTGCCGCAAGCGATTCCTGAAGGAAACATGGTCAAGTCAGCTTTCGGAAAGTGGAAGGTGTTGACGTTGATAAGGAACCACAACTTACCTGCTGCACGCAAATCTGCTTGAATCCTAATGACACCAGGAGAATGTTGACAAATTCCCGGACGTAAACTCGGTCATAGAAATCCGGAATAACCAGCATGACAGAGTAGTTCTGTAGAGATGGCCAAAGAGCATGAAGCGATATTTAGTTTCCGACAACCATCAACCACCAACCTTGAAGTCACGGTGTTTGATGTCTAGTTTTTCCTCAAGGACATTGCTGATGATGGTCGCAACATCATCCAGAATCATCTGAACAGAAGGATAATCCTTGTTGTTGAAATTCTGACCATGAATTGGCCATCGGACAATGTAATTCAAAGCCTGAGGGTCCGATATCCGCAAGGCCTAGATCGAGAAAGAAAATGGTCATGCGCGCGTGGAAGTGGCAATGAAAATAGGCACTTTATCCCCAATCAAATGGGCATCGTCAGACAATGGCTCATGGATCCAATCTACCTGGAAAGGGTCGTTCTGCTCAGGAATGATTTCTGGTTTGAATTGTTTATTAAACGTCGACGCGATGCTCGTCGCCTTTGGTGTAACACGAAGCTTGTAGAATCGCATCCTTTCTCGAAGAGAAACCGAGATCGAAGTTAATTTGAGTTCGAACTACGGGGTTTGAGCGAGTTGCTTAAGGATCCAAGACAAGTGTTACTTACAGGATCATCAGAAGGCGGCGCGACCGCATACTCGTCTCCGTTGGAAGTTGCAGATGGTACGTTGCATCCTTTCCGCGGACGCGTAATGTTTTCTATAAACTCGGGTTCTGAAACAGATCCCTTGTACTTCCTCGCAATGACGTTCGGGACAGCAATAGGTGTGACATCGGAGGCTTTGCCGATACGGAGCCACCTCGAGCCCGGATGGATGACCACGACTTGTGAACCACGTCTGTGCTGGTTGCTCAGAGTTTATCACAGAATGCTAGCGCGTTGTATTGTGAATGAATACATACCTTTGGTCGACAGGCGTAGGTGGATCTTCGACTGGCAATTTCTGTTTTCGAGTTGCATTTCTAGCCCAGAGAGTTTGTGATTCTGATTTGAGATAGGATGTGCCCATGTGTTTGGGATTCGGCCTGAGCACACTTGTCAGTCCCATCTCACCAGTAAGATACCCAACATACGCCAGAGGTACATGCATCGACGTGTAACGCATACCGAAGTCATCCTTCTTCGGGTTTGGTACCCCTCGCGGCATGATGATCTGATACAGTAGTTGTGGTGGTTATGGAACAGAGTAGAATGATGCAACAGAGAGTGCAAGTTACACTGACAGTCGTGGCGGAGCCTTGCTTGGCAGAAGCTTCCCAAGGTTCTCTTTCCAAATTAGTGCAACCGTAAGTGGGTGCACCAGACTTGTGGCGTGTAAGAGTACATATAAATTATCATCTACACAGGTATGTGTTACGGGGTTGCAGTATAACGGTAGCGAGAAGTATGCAAGGTAACCAAAAGGAAGACATGTTTTACCAAAATGCACACCTAGAAAGGAGTCAAGTGAATGTCAACAAACTGGCAATGATCGAATAACTTACCACCCAGAGAAACACTGGCAAAGATTCTCCAATGAAGTTGCCTGGAGGATGAGTTTATCCACTTGGGCCGGAACGGTGAGTACAACCTCGGGATTAAAGTCTTTCCCTGTGAAACCACATGGGTTTAGTTTGGGACATTGTGGCTCGTCAGCGACGCACCTGTAAGCTTGTGTTGCACGCGATTATATACGAGTAAGGCCCGCTCATTCCTGACTTCTTGCCTCGCTCCCGGTTCTCCGATGGTGTCTAGCACGAGTCAGTAAAGATCAGCGAAAAAAATGCGAGCGAACTAAGCACCATTAAAAATGTCGTTTTCGTCGGCACGAAGTTTTCGGGTTGGGGCTTGGGGATATGCCGCAACCTTTGCAAGCTCAGCAGCCCTCCCTGGGTCGGTGTCAACATCTGAGAGGAAATAACTATAAGGCTATGTTGTTATGATAATTCGATTTATACTACCTTCTTGCCTCCTGGTGTCAACGTCGGCTTGCATCAGTCGCCAATTGATAAGGGGATCATAAACAAAGGCCTCGAGCACCGCCATAAGTGATTCCTTGTTTGCGCGAAGCACGGACATAGTGATTTCGCATGTGTGCCGGAAGCTACCCTCGATCCCACTGATCTAGAGACCAATATCAGATAATTCGAAATATAAAATGTCGACAACCTACCTCCATGGCATGCGTCAGCATCCTTGTAAGACGGAAGGGTATCTTTTCTGGGAACTTTTCTCGGTGCATGGCAACCTCGAAACAATCACCAAAATCAATGTGAACAACCTTTCCTGTGCTTCTCTCAAGAAGGAGATTGGAGGGGTGACGATCTCCTAACCCTAGAATATGGCCAACCATGCTGTTGACAGCAAGGGATCGCGTATATGTCGCACGTCGTTCTAGCCAATGCTCAGAATTGTCGCTCTTCAACCATAACACTCGGTACAAGTCTTGCCCTGTGGTATTTTCGAGAGCGTATTCGAATACTTCTACTTTTTGGAGGAGTGTCAGGTTTTCGTAATCAGGTGCCATCTGAAGCATGCGAGGTCAATTCGTAAAGTCTCATCATACACACGACGACGTCACATACCTGGAGCATCAATCGGTATTCAATGTTGAGCAGGACCTTACGAGAATCGCGGTAGTCGCGAACGAGCACGTGGAGGGTATCACTATCTTTGACCCATCCCATTAGACCAGCGTTGGGCGCCAACGGTATTACGGCGTATCGCTGGATATGCAAGCGCCTCTTGAAGCTGTTGGTGTCCACCGAAAGCAGGGTGTTTACAAGGCTGAAGAGTTGCATGACACGCTCGTCTTGACGTAAGTCTTCGTGGCCTGGAATCGCCCGTGAGTGTGCGGGGACTAGTAACTGATGGATAACTTACCTTTCAGAACATAGAGATAATCCTTGCCATCGTCACCCTTGAGTGACAGGCGCCTTGGGCGTTGTTTCGAGGCAATGACTGTCAACTTGGTGGCGAAGCTTGCAATCTTGATCACGCCTTTACCACTTTGATAGGTACCTGTCGAAGATCCTTAATAATAAAACATGCTGCATCAATGTTCACGGAAACATACCAGGCATGGCAAGTTCCAGGTTTCGTGCCTTGAGCAGCTGGGGAGACACGTATTGCAAGTCTAGTGTGGTAAGTTGAGGCAACTGTTTCTCCACTTTCCTGAATACCTAGGTTTCGGACCAAGTTAGTATCAGATCGGAGAGTCGCATTCTAGTGTCATACTCCGTAATAGATGTCCCAAGCTTTGTTCAGCTCTGACATTTCTCCGTACGCACGATAACGACGGCAGGCTTCACGAGCTTCATGCAAATCTCTACCGAACGCTTGAGCGAATGACGTTTCGCGGGCGGTGGTGGGACCCTGAAGGATGATCAATGGATCTCCTCAGAGTGCAAGCTGCGTCATACTTACTGCTTCCAACAATTCGTGTAGGGGCTCCAGAGTAGCAATCATGCCTTCTGGATTCTTGTCATTGAAGAACAATCTCGAAGCTTCTTCAAGACCTTCGTGCCACATCTCATGCCACAATATAGCCACACGAATGAGCTCATGGCTGACCACAAGAGCCTGTCGTGTCACATGAACAACTTATCACCCTCAAAAACAAATACACGCACTTGTTCAACAATGATGGGAGAATGTTCCCCCATTCTATCCATGATATTGAGAGCGGCATTCTTTCGGGAGATACTGGAAGATTTTGAAGCCACAGTGAGGGGATATATTAGCGCTTGTGGGTGATGCTTGCCAACTTCGGTCAGCAAGTTGTTGATATTGCGTCTGACGTTCCCGCTCGGTGTTTGGACGCGTGCAATAATCTTAATGCGCGCGATTAATGGAGAATTCAAAACTGATTATACTACGCTCACTTGTGGTATGACCTCTAGCCAAGTGTCGACTTCAACGACGGAAAAGCCACTTGCCATCGCTTGGCTAACATCGTCATGAGCACCAAACTTGAACCATAGCGTCAGGAGCCGCAGGGTGTCTTGGAGAGCATTCTCGTTGCGCAGAGCTATTGAGTGGAAGAAACCTGTGAGGTGCCGGATGAGTGACGTATTATCCCTAACGCCAGTGATAATGACCTTGAACTGCTTGCACAATGTGAGCGGCCAGACCGCTACCCGGCACATCAGTAACCGTGCTTTCCTTCTGACTCTCTAGGTGACCAATGACTTCGAAGTTTGCGAGAGCCCACGTGTGCCATGCTTTGTACCAGTTGGGATCGTAGTGTGTGGCAAGGAGATACGAATGCAAAATATCTTTGACATTTCGCTTTGCAGGAGATCAGACGTTGATTCCAAACATACACAAGATACTCACTGCACCCCAGTCCTCCTTTAGCTCAACTTGCCATTGTCCTTGCTTGAAGTAACACCGCGCTAGCAGGCGTGACAGCTCATCGAGCTTGAGCTTGGTGACGCCAGGCCGTTGAGAGTGCTCCTTGGTTTCCACCTGCAGATCCCTTGCCAGGCTTGCAGAAAACTGGCGAAGGAAACTCAGGCTTTCTTCGTGAGCGCCATTTGCCCACATGTATTTCAGCTGAGCGTAGACAACATTTGGAGGCGCCTTCAGGTGTTGTTGATCATCCCGCAGATGCTGTAACTAATATCTCTAATTGTTATACTATGTCAATTATCTTAAGAACTGCAACTCACCCTCTCCGGCGACAGAAGCGAGTTGATCGTCTTCTCCGCCAAGGCCATTCGGTCCGATTTCCGACACAAGTTCGCAAATTTAATCCACATGACAGGGTCGTCCTCCGGATTCAAAACAAGCGCCCTGACTTGCAAGATACGTTGCCAGGTCTCGACATCAGGCTGGCAACCTTGTAGTCTAGTAGAATATGAGTTGACGCGTTTGAAACAAATATTGGGCAGCGCACCGCTTCATCCATGTCTTCCGCGTTGCTTGCTGCCGTTCTGGTTGATCAGCATATTGCTTGTACATTATGATTTCCTCGAGTTCCGACAACATCTGCGCGCGGACCAGAGTGCTGGGTAACGTCAGGTCAAGCGCTGAAACCGAAGTGAAAAATACCTCACTTATATGAACGACCATAACCCTCGCCAACGAAAGACGTCAGTTCTGGTTCCAGCAAGTCCCGAGCTTTTCCTATTTCCCGCAGTGCCTTGGGGAATTGGTTCTGGTGAACGGACAAGATAGCTTTGTAGAATGCTCGATCCGGCGAATCGCCTCTCATCGTCGCGATGTAGTCGTCCATCGAATCCCACTCGTGTAACGACCATGCGGCGGCGGCTGCCATTGGGGCAATTTCTCTACGGTCTTCGTGGTTTGCATTTGACCAATTTTCTTCCACTTGTGCCGCGAGCTGATCCCATTCGCCAAGGGCGTGTAGACATTTCATGCGTCCAATTTGAACGTCAGGCGCGTCAGGATCCTCTTCCGCCTTTTTCTCATAGGCAGCCAGTGCCTCTTGCCACCGTCCGAGCCTCTCATACCATTCTTCGTGCTTGCTAACGTCGTATTGCTCTCGTGCAATAACGAGCGTGCCCCAGGCTGCGTCGTGTTGCTGAAGCTTGGTATTGATACCAATGAGTGCTTCGATGATGTTCGGCGACGTCTCGGTGAAAAATTCCAGTTCCTTGTAGTGCAGCGCTTTCGCATACGCATGGAACTTCATAGCGTATTCCCCAAGGGTACGATGTTCTATAGGGAGCGGCTTCTCCTCATGTTCCATAAATTCTGCGAGACTGAGTAATCGGTGAATTAATTCGGACGGTGCAGTAGGAGAAGTGATCGCAGCTTCGATGGAGCGGACAAGTCCTTCCTAAGAAAATTGTCAAGATGCGGAACGTGGTCGGATCGCCACTACACCTACTTGATACTGATCGTATAACTCAGTCCAGCAAGAGATGAAGGCGGCATTGAAAAGCTCTTTCGCAAGTGGTGGATGGAATTCAACCATGCTCATGCAGGCTCTGAGGGCATGGGAGGGCGACTCTTTCATGAATTCCACAGAGAGGCGGTGCATCCATTCTGTCCAATCCTCTCGCGTAGAAACAGAGGACACATCCCAAGCTTGTTTTAGATGTTGTTGATTGACGGTCAGCTTGGCTGGCTCGGCGGGTGCCGAGATTTCAGCAATTCTTGAGTTCTCCAATAAATCATGGATGCCTGGCTCTTGAGGCAAGCGTTCACCATTCAAGAGCTTGTTGATGAGATTTTCGTACCGCGGGTGGTGTATACGGTTACGGAGCAAGCACTGCAAGTATTCAAGACTTCGCTGGAACTAGAGCAATTGAAGGAACGTACCTTGTTGATCATGGGAACGAAAATGGCGAAATCTGAGCCAAGCTGGACGACGATGGCACAAAGTGTGTCCATTACTGCCATCCGAAGCTCGTTATTCTGTCCATCAAGAACTCGAACAAGGGGATGTACAATTCGCGAAGCATGGTCCGAGAAATTGACACGTTGGGATAGATGAGCCACCGTCTGAATAGCCCGTTTGCGAAGAATAGTCGTTGCATCCAGCCTCTCCGCAGCTTTGACAATAATCGGGATGATAAGATGCAGATATTCCTCGATGTTGGCGCCGAAAGTGAGGAATGAATCAAATATTTTAATCTGCGTGGCCATTCTCTTCTCTGTGAGCTCCCCTTCAAAAACCTTAAGGAGGAGAGGCAGGATGGTGGGCAGGAAAGGTCTAAACTCGGCATCCAGCGCTTTCCCAAGTGCTTCGACGAGCGAGACTATAGGAAGTTGGAGAGAAGTATTCTCCCAAAGGTCGGTCACGAGCCTGAATACATCGGGCGTGTAGTTTCGGACGTGTTGCTTGATGATTCCAACCAAAATTGCGAGTTGCTGCAGGTGGAACTCCTGCAACCGGGCGGTGGATGTACGTGCAACAGCAGCAAATTCTGGGATAATCTAGGAGTGATGTCAACCAGACATTGTATTGTTCGTTCAGCGATGAATACCTGTGGTAAGAAAGTGACGCATTTCAGGCCCTGGGTCTTGAAAATATTCATGATAGCTTCGATGACGGTATGATGATGGTTGCTCATAGACTGATCCTTCAAGACGGCCAACAGTGACGTGATAACAACAGTCTGGTAGTAGTCGTCGGAACCTGTCAAGGAGCCAGTGCTCGTGATGGCAGCTGCATTGACAGCTGGGAGGGTCCCTTCGACGGCTCCATCTTCGTCCGGCTTTGTCTACCACCAGATTTCAAGGCGAGGCATAGATGCATGGTTGTGCAACTTACCTTGCGTCTGTAGGGGTCGAGCGCACCAAGGATGCCCAAGACCTTGACGATCTCCCTCACGACCTCGCGGCGAGATGAACCGGATTCTGTCCTCAAAATTCTTCCGAGAATAGGGAGAAGCTGAGGGTAATCAATCA
This sequence comes from Boletus rubroflammeus, assembly GCA_038090375.1. Taxonomy (NCBI): domain Eukaryota; kingdom Fungi; phylum Basidiomycota; class Agaricomycetes; order Boletales; family Boletaceae; genus Boletus; species Boletus rubroflammeus. Next base: position 34,612 of record JBBPMQ010000084.1, read on the forward strand.
AGGGAGAGATGACGTAACCTGTGCTTGAACAGAGTTGTCCCAATGTGCGCAAGGCTGCATCTCTCTTGACGTGTGCTGGGTCCTGCAGTCTGGAAATGATGACCTGCATTAGCTCGGGAATGTGAGGGGCGACGTCCTCGCCTCCCACTGCGGCAAGTTCGCCGAGACACATCAAGACGTTGGCGGCGACGGCCGGATTGTTGTCGTTGGCTTTGGGGATAAGGACGCGGAGGATGGGGAGGGCATAAGGCTTGATGAGTCTCTGGGTCGCGCTGACGAGCAAGGTGAGGAGACGAGTGCAGTCCTCGCGGTTGCGTCTGGGGAGAGGTGAGCTGGGGGGAGTGGAATGGAGGAAATACACACGTGACGGTTGAATACTCCAACTCGGTGAGGAGCTGTATGAGGGCCTTGCGGAGTGATGGCATGACATATGCGGGGTTGTGCTTCGCGAGACGGCCGATCAAGCCGACGGCTGTGACGCGGTTCTCGAAGACCTCGTCGTTAAGGGAGATGAAAATGGAGCGGACATTCTCAGCCTGTGCGAGATGTCTGTCGAAGCGCTCGTGCAGCGACGAAAGCACAGTCTGCCGGATCGTCGGGTCTGTAAAATCACCTCAGCAACAACCACAACTCAAAGGAGTGCTGTGCCCACCAGGATCCGCAATGCCGACAGTAAGCAACTTATCGAGCACGTCGCTGATAATTTCGATCGCGTGACTGCTTGCCTGGTAGCAGATCGGATCTCGCACAAATAGCTTGCAGCACGTCAGCGCACCCGCCCGTCGCACGTCTGCGTTATCGTCCTCCAGGTACGGCATCGCCGCGCTTCGAACAAACTCGTTCAACACGTGTCCTACGCTGCACTCAGAACAACTTCAAACACTGCTTTCACTCGTCTTACCGCTAAAGTCAAACGAACCGAGCGTAGAGAGCGCAAGCGTGATCAGCTCGGCACTCTTTCCCGTCTTCGCAGCAGACAAGTTGACATCGCCCCGCGCCAGCGACGGTGGCGCACCGATTACCTTGTACGGTTGCCCGATCAGTATCATCGACAGCAGGTCCAACAATCGATCTTGGATCGTTTTCAGTAGTGGTGGAATGTTCCTCGCGATCGCTACCAGAGCTTGTCGCAATGGCTCGCTCAATCCACATGCAAAGAACAGGTCTAGCTGATCATGTAGCAGCTTCGTCAGGTTCGGGCCAACAGCCGACGCTAGCATCCCAACACATTGGAAAATGGGCTCTTCTGATGGTGCATTCTTCTTCCTACCCTAGACGTGAGGAGCAACAACGCATTCAATGGGGCGCACGCACCCTCTTTGTTGCAGTCCAAGTTTGATTTGAACCATAATGGAGTCGAGGAAAGGCTTCATATCGCTTCCTACCGCAGTTGCAGTGTGCCCGATAGCAATAAAAGCTGTCATCTGGTGAGGAAATCTGACAAAGTTATTATGCAAGGACGGCGCACCAAAAGACCGCTCGTTGAGTTTCTCGAGCTGTGTGAGGAGATGACCCATCGACTTGTGCAGGTAATGCTCAGAGAACGTTTGGGTGTCGTATGCTGCCAGAGTTGGTATGAGTGTAATAACCATTTTTCGCACCAGACTGTCCCTGTGTGAATTGAAACGGAGAATCTGCTCTGCTGTGCCTAGGAATGACTCCCGCATGAACTACAGAAGCCAATGATCACATGTCTGTCCTCTATCAAGAACGATGTTGTCATCACTCACCGTGTCCCCATGAAGCAGCAACTCGCGATACATGAGCAGTGATCCGTGAATCACTTCAGGCTGCGCCATCTTAAACCCAAGCTGAGCATCCTGAAGAATCTTCATGAGGTACGTCGTCCGCGTCTGCCGCTCTCTATTTGCCACAATCTCCAGGCATGCCGCCAAGAGCTCAGCGGCGCCCTCCCGAACCATGACACGAGAGTCACGCAGCGGAATGAGGATTTTGTCGAAAACAAGGCTAATATGGGAATGAAAGTAATTCGCGCTATTGCGAGCCAATTCCTTCAAGATGAGAACTCCGGCATAGCGTGGTGGTTCAGGGCCTTGCAGGAGCTCCACTGCTGCTGGCACTTCGAGATCCATGAACCCTTCTCCAAAGTCGGCGCCACCAATGGCAGCTATCTGCCCTAGAGTCTTTGAGGCGGCCAACATGATGTTGACATCGTAGTTTGGAAGAAGTTGTTTCACATAATTGTAGAACCTGTAAAGGTACCGCTTTGACCCAACGATGTCTTCCCCATCGTTCTCCAAAAGATGGTCTATGTCCGAGATTCAATATAGCCCACTAGGGACGAACGGAGCGTAAAGGTGCACCAATTGCTAACAATCCCCCTAGTCTCTCCACGTTGTTCTGACTGTGCATGAGGTCGAATATTCGTTTGTTGATGTCGTCGTCCCACAGCTTCACTGCAGCGTCACTTGGCATTTCAACTACTGTCGTGGCGACCTACAAGCAATTCAACAACGTAACCAGATCGCACAACGTCAGGGACCCACATAGCGACGCAAGTCAACTGCAGCTTGAAGCCGAGCCTCGTGACTAGAATTCCGGAGTCCTTGAAAGATGTGACCAAGATCGTCTGTATGGATAGAAGTGATAGTCGACGTCATGTCGCCTGCAGAGACGCTGGCCAGGTTGCCGCGTCGAAGCTTACGATGACTGTTACAGCGAGCTTCCACACAGAGACTGATTTGGTTGTTTGTACTAATTGAATTCTAAGGCTCCATGGATCCATTTTTGGCAACACGTGCACATGGGCTGGTCACCAGACTAATAGGTAGGGTACCGGTATGGGTGTTACCACAATCTGGGCTAAGTCCACTCGCTGATGCATGATCGGTGACCCAAGCGGCAGAAGCTGTAGAGACGGCAACTCTAGAATCTTATAGACCACGATGAACATCTCCAGGAGGCTACGCACGCAATCAGAAGTCCCCCTCATTCACAGGGGTAATGTCCAGATCACCTTGAGCCTGAGCTCCAGAAACCAAGATGGTAGAAACTTGGAAGATTGTGTTGACACTCCGATCAAGTGTCGATTCCATTCCAGATGTGAAACAGGGAGGGATTGCAGATTGTGCTTGTCATCCCAGGGCTTTTTGTAACAATCACTGTCTGAGAATGTTTCTGGCCTACAAAGGCAGAGGCTTCATGCTCTTAAAGGGTCATATCTGCCACGTCAAAGAGAGGGCGACTCGCGCCGATATCGGCCTGGTGGTCTAGTAGTATGATTCCTTGTTAGGGTTGCAAATCGACCGAATTCGAGGAGGTCCCGGGTTCAATTCCCGGCCAGGCCCCGTACGGCGTACGTGTTGTTTTGGTGTAACTGAGAATGTTCTTTTTTCTGCTGCCACGTACATGTGGCTTGCTTGTGTTTCCGGCCTCTTTATGATCAAAAGATGCCGACATCGCAGGGAATGAAGTAGCAGCGGAATGGATCCAGGGCCGCCAGAACCAAGTTAGCTGCGAAGTCCGGGCCTATGATAGTCGATTGATTTGCCCATTTGCTGGCACACGCGTATCTTTTTACACGTCACGGCGATTCATCAAACGGCTACGTTGGCTCCTCGGGGGACAGCGGTCATACCAGGGTCAATCTCTAGCCACATCAAGGTCACATCATGCTGGCCCGCGTTTCTATCCAAGTGCGTGTCCCTTAATGATGTACCCCGATCCGCTGACCTGACAGGGCAGTTGAGATCACATCGCGTAAGTCTCCGCACGTTTTCTTTGGTGAAACGCTAGGTGGCAGGCTGCTCCAAATCATGTGTACCTAGTGTGTAACACTTCTCTTTTCTCATGAGACGGCACGAGGCCTAATGCTTAGGGAGAACCCTCCTGGTCAATATTCTTGTCTCGGTGGATCACTGCGCAGCCAGACTGGGATTTCTGGGATTTCCCCCTTCAAAAAATGGGACAGGGAGATGCGAGGCTGGTGGTGAAGAGAGGAAAGAGACGCCTGGCAGGGTGAGCGTTTGACACGAATGATTTGATGAATTACAGTCATGCTTATATAAGTCCGATAGTTGCGGAGTTCGGATCACGCCTGCTGCTCCGTGTCCGAGAAACAGCGGGTGCGTTATTGGCGTAGACGCCCGGAATGCTGATAAACGAACGTTATTTTTCCATGGGTCGGTCCCTCTCAGCACTCCCCCCTTCACACCACCAATATCATTGCCGGCATGCTTGTCCCACCGCTAGATGACCACGCGCACAGCTCTTGCTTTTCCTTCACCCGTTTCTTTACCTCGCACTCTCCTACGCCGTGTATAGCAAACCAAACGTGTTCGACTAGCGACGCGGTTGATCGATCTGTCAAACGAGTGGACTCCAACGTCAAAGATATCATTGTCTGTCCAGTCGTTTTTGAACTGTTGTGTTTGCTGACAATGCCACTTCCACGCCGACAGGTAGGCTATGACGATATTCCCATATCTTTTGAATCTTGTTGCGACTTCTCCTCGAGTCCAACCAGGCATAGTCTTGATCTGCCTCCCACTTATTTTGGAACCTTGCCTCGATTCGACGCAAACCATGATTTCATGACAACCATTGTCACGACGATCGACACGATCGACTCTGCCCTGAGATCCCTTAGTCTCAGCATCCACGGTAGGTAGACATTGACATGAGAACGGAATAATTTGTCGACTTTTTGTCGCAGGTCACCCTGAACTCATGTTCGAGGAACAGTGCGTGTCTAGTACAGCATTGTTGCGTTGGACATAACCCTTCTACTCAGTTATGCCCATGATGCGCTAACGGACTTCATGGAAGGTCACGGTTTTGTCGTGACTCGGCATTATCTCGGCCTTCAGACTGCATGGAGAGCTGAGTTCACCCACGGTAAGGGAGGAAGAACCATTGGCGTAAACTCCGAGATGGACGCATTGCCCTTGATTGGGCATGCATGTGGTCATAATCTGATCGCTGTGAGCGGCGTGGGCGTAGCTATCGCAATAAAATCCGCATTGTTGGCTCACAACGTCACCGGGAAGGTCGTTCTACTCGGAACACCCGGTAAGTTTAGATCAGTGGGGACACAGAACATGACTTAAATATAAAATCTGATCAGGGGAAGAAAATGGGGGTGGAAAGATCACACTGCTTGAACGCGGTGGATATAATGGGATGCACGCATGCCTCATGTCTGTGACAGCTTGTGCGATGAGAAAGTCACTGATTGCGTTGTGTAGGTGTCACCCGTCTGCGGGACCGCTTAATTCATTGTCTACCGGATCATGTCTAGCCATGCAACCTATCGACGTTGAATTTTTTGGTCACTCGTAAGTCACACATGGAGACTTTCGTGACCGCCTCACGAGCAGAAAATAGCGCTCATGCCGGAAATGCTCCATGGGAAGGCGCAAATGCCCTCGACGCCGCGTTCCTTGCGTACTCGAACATTTCTGTACTCCGTCAACAAATCAAACCTGACCACAGAGTCACTGGTATCATCCAAGGTTGTAAAGGCGGAGCGAACGGTAAGTCGCGACACATCCGAGTGGATGGACGTGCGTTGATTTTCAGTAGTGATACCTGATTATGCTCGGATGCATTGGGTCCTCCGTGCACCTGACCGCGATCAATTACAACGTTTGAGGGAAAGAGTGGAAGCATGTTTCAAGTGAGGCTTGCGGCTTGTCTTGTGACACGTTTTTAACCGGCTCCAGTGGGGCGTCTACTGCCACCGGATGCCGTCTCAAGGTCACCGCAGGCATACCCTATCACGATCTGCGACAGAATAGTGTCTTGGGTACGTCGGTCGAACCCACAAAGCCTGGCATCACCTCAACTTTCTCCCCAGGCAGGTATTTCTCGCAAACGATGAGTAGTTATTTTGAAATGGATGCTCGGCAAGTCCCATTTGGGGCTTCCACAGACTTTGTAAGTTTTCTACCCGGGTTCCCCTGGACAAAAGGAGGTTGGATGTTTGATCCCGAGGTTACTGACTAATCCCTTTAGGGTAATGTCTCTTACGGCAAGTACATCAACCTGCAGGCACGCACAGAAGTATCCTCATGATATGTTTTAGCGATACCATCGCTACATCCGGCTTTCGGTGAGATAGTGAACCAACTTTATCCATGCGCAGCTTAAATCTTTGCACACCTGACATAGCAATCCCTACACAACCACGTGGAGGGAATCACACACCAGCGTTTGCGGTTTCTGCACGAAGTATTGAGGCTCACAAAGCCTGCATGACACTCACCAAGGGCCTGGCGTGGACAGGTTTTCTTGTTCTCGCCGACGACAAATTCTATGCCGAGGTATGTCATTTGATACGAGTTTCGTAAGATACCAACGGTATTTTGCTGGACAGCTGAGGGACGAATATGAACGAACTCTGGGTGCACCCGGTGCACGATGAACTTTGCATCCCGGCCGTGCTGTAACACTATTTTTCAATACCCTACATAAGGCCATGTCTCTGTATTCTACCCAAATGGCAAATGGTTTCGGGACACGTGCAGATTAGAATGGAAGTGTGTAAGCCAATGAGACCGAAGTATATCCAATGTGAAATGTGAAAGAAACTCGGCATCCTGTTTCACGAGGGGCGAGAAGCCTCTACCTCTTCAGTCTGGTCTGCAGATTCCTTGGGTGGTGTATGTTTTCCGTCTCTCCGTCCCCTTGCATGGGCACGCATTTGCTGGTGTTTCGACTTTCCAGTGGCAGCCTCGGCGACCATACTGATGCATGAGCGTATAAAAGTCAGGCTCATTCAGAGGGGACATTGTCATTATACGTACCGTTCAAGGTCTCGACGATCCTCATCAGAGTCATCCGGCGTTGTAGTTTTAAAGATGTGGCCGATAATCAACAGACCCTTCCGATGCTCTGTAAGAAGCCGTGGCATCGCTATTTCCTTGTAAGCATACCTTGGCCCTGTTAACAAGTACTTGTTCAGAAACTTCACGGTCTTTGAGGACATTATCCACAACCTGATAACGGCTAATCAAGCTACCGAACGATGTTTCAAGTAGAGAAATGGTTTACCTCTCGTAGTACTTGCACGACTTCGAAACGGGTTCCCCGCCAAGAGGCAAGTAAGATCTATAATGCAAGGAGATAGTGGCTGTACATAAAGTAGCACGTGGCATGAAATACGTACCTTTCCGGTCATGTCTTCTTCCATTGCATGCAAGACTTCTTCATTCATCTCACCTTTGGCTTGCAACCTCTCCATCTCCTGCATTAGTGACTGGACGCTAAGTCTGATTATCAATCAGCATCCCGTCTTGTGAGCATACTTTTTTGTAAGGTTGCACGTAAAGGAGCTTACGCGCTACCAATGACACCCCATGCGTCCTTTGCCACCGATCCTTTTTCCTTCATCCGAGACCAGAAGCCTGCACTAGGACGATGTGAATTTCAAGGGAGTACAACATCGCGACAACTCACAACCCAAGATACTTCTTCGACTTCAAGAACGAAGCGGCTTTCATGCTATAGACGGTGCCAATGGTCTGTAGCAACTAAACTCCGGTGGCCATGGACTGAATACACGTAACGCCTGACAAGGAAACATTGACCCACCTCAACACCAAAACTCTCTATTTTCAAATCCTCGGCCTCCAGTTTAATTTTATCCTGAAATGTTCTGGTTTCTGTATCATCTTTCTCTCCAGGGTGTTTAGCTTCGATAAATGGCCTGAGCCGTTCGACCAACTTCGTCGTCAGTGTTTTCACACGCTCTTCTAAAGCCTTCCTTCGCTCTTCCTCGAGTTCTTGAAGTTTCTTTTTCTGCTCTGGCGTCAACCTGCTGCGTTTCTTGGACACCATGTGTATATCCTTGTCTTTCTCCTGGGAAGGCGATGTAGGAAGACTCTTTGATCCATTCTTAGCCGGAGACGAGCCGGGTGGCAATGTGGGTTTGGATGTGCCCTCACTACTAACCGAGACTCTGAGTGCGACTGTGGATGTATCGAGGGAGTTGGATGGTTGGCCTGAGGCAAGGAATTCCGTTGCAGGAGTCGTTGGCCGTGTTGGAACTTTTTCCTGAGCAGGTGTAGAGTGCGGAATGATACCTTCTTTCTCAAGTTCTTCGCGCTCTTCGTCGGTCGCCACAGTCTGTGCCACAGAAGTCATTTCTTTCATCAGGGAAATTTCCCCGATCTAGCATTTATTAAGACAGTCGGCAAAAAAAAAAACTGGAGGAATGGAAGGACGCACGTAGTCTTTGAAGCGTTCGCCACCAAAGACATTGGCGAAAAACATGGCGGCGTCTTCCATCTCGTTGGTTTGCTTGTCCGCCTGTCCCACGCCGCCGCAGTGTGGTCTTCAGGAGGCGATCGCAAATCTCCTTGCAAGACAGGACTCACCATCGACTTTCCATTCTTATCGTATACAGCGCGGAGATTCTGTCCGGCGAAGTATCAGTTCCGTGTGTCCCAGAAGTAGACAGCAAACCACCACCTACAGGATCGGACAGAACTTGATAAGCTTTGCTATGAACACGAGGCACACGTTACCAGCCATTCCCTACCTTTAGTCAATCCGATAGTCAACTTGCCTTATTTCTTTGAACTTCTCCTCCGCATCGGGAGAGGGGTTCTTATCAGGGTGGTACTAATGTTATGAAAAGTAAGATGATCGTTTCCAGGATCGACGCAACGTGTGAAGGACTCTGAGCGTCAATTCAATAGAAATCGATGCTACAACGAACCTTCATAGCTTGCTTCCGATAGGCCTTTTTTAAATCCGTATCGTTGACGTCTACAGAGACTCCCAGCTACGATTTCGAGAGTTCCCAGAGTGTCACGGAGTGAAATCATCAGCACACTGGAAGCGACTTCGATGAGGAGGCGGCCACACACCAAGTCATAATACTCTGTTTCTACCGGTGCCATGGTGGATATGGCGGTGGCGCGCTACGGCTCAGTGTGTTGGTTGGTCGAGCGTTGTGGAGAATCTAGGGTGATATCGTCGTAAGGGATATTGAAGTAAAATTTATAAGTAGAGTTGCTGCTGAAACACAAACACGACAAAGGAAGTGGCCCGGGAGATGACTCAAGGGAACACGCGTGTATCCGCAACTCAGAGTCACAGCCACACAGGATGATGACATACTGTACATGTTTCAAGGTATGGACTTGCGGAAACAAATTCAAACTGGCTACATTGAATAATTTATCGAAAAATAGGTTAACGTGTGAAGTTGCCAACGAATCGTGTCCTGTGCTTGGATACGAATGAAAATGCAGGTAGTGAAACAGTTTAAATCTTTGGAAGGTCTGAATAGTATGTGCGGAGTCAAAGAAAAAGCTAGGACGGCTGTTCGTCTATTGCAAGTACACTCGTGGAAAACCGGACCGCCTTCCGCGGGGTCGCCGGTCTCGTGCTATCGCTAGCGGATGATGTGAAGGAGCTCGCCCGACCGAGTGAGGAAGGTAAGCTAAGAGGCCGGTAGCCAGGAATGAATTTGGACATCCGAACTCGCAAGGATGACAAAGGACGTGATGACCCCGTCGTAACAGGACCGCCCGAGGTTGCTACGGATGCTGAGGGGGAAACGCCGGAGGATAAAAATGGCTGCTGCGGTTGGGTAAGGGTACAGACTGAAGGACTCGTTTTTTTCATAGAGGAACGTGGGGGAGGGGGAGGAAGGCTGTGGCGCGTGCGATATTGGGAGGAAGAGGTTGAGGTATCGTGGAAGTTGTCAGGGGACACACGGTGAGGCTGGATGGGTGTGTACAGGTTGCGGCGTGGGAGAGGGGAGGGGAGGGTGTGTCGTTGGAGAGGGTTCGCGATGGGTCTGAGATGGGGGGTGCGTGAAACATGGAGGCCCATTGCGATCTGTTCTATGGTCGGACGAGAGTCGAGATGACGCGAGGGACCGGCACGTGAGGTATTGTATGCGTGTCTCTCCTCAGGGGTGGAATACATGGCAGCACGCTGAGCAGAGTGGGGTGTAAGACGCGCAAGATGGATACGGGACCCAGAGTGACAGACCGGATTCTCGGTGTTCCTTCTTCGTGGAGAGGTTGGTGGGGTGAATGACTTGCGCATTGAGACGAAGAAGCGGGACGCGGTGGCCGCGACACCGGGGTGGGTGGGTGGAATGTAAGGGTTGTCCGAACGGGAGGTATCGATGTGCGTCGGGGGTGACCACGATGGGTGATGTATTTGGTGCATGTCAAGTTGGAGCATGAAACTTTGGCGGTCGGGAGAACTCGGGTTGAGGGGGCGGGCAACGTGGAGTGGGTATTAACAACAGCGGGCGTTCCGGGCGCGGGCATACGCTCAACGTCCTCCACGCGGACGTTGGCGGTGGTGAGCTTCACCAATTTAGTCACAGACCGTTGAATTTCGCATACCCTGCCCTGTGGCTGTGCACATGCCACAAAATCGGGGCTCTTCTGACTCATCATCAACGCATGTTCAAATCTACGGCGGGCGATATCCTGCGGCGCATGGCATGTACTCAGGATCTCTGCTCACGTATACGGGAGTCATTTCGATTTCGAGAAGTGGGAGGATGGACGGCCTGACGTGACATGAAACAATTGACTAGCAAAGCCCATCTCACGCCGAGTCCGATTTGGTTGAGGTGCACACGACGACTTACATAACACAATTATCGATGCGGAAGGTGTTGTACTTGATCACTACACCAACCTTATTGTTTGTTTCGCATCCGTTTCTGTTCGAGCGTGTACTAAACATCATCGTGTTACAGCTATTCTGGTTCCAATACCGCTATTGTCACGGGTGCCCTATAAGAACTCCATGCTTCCGCAACATTTATCCCTAAGCCGTTTCCCAACGTGCACGTACTACCCTCTAGCCAACGTTCTCCGAGAGTTTCACGGGCTATCCACTCCTTTCCTTCGTCTGAGACGATTCTGACATTTTCAACACTACTTGCCGCATCCGCATCCGAATCTTTCTAACCCGCACCCTCGTAATGCCATCATCACTGTCCCCAGCTGTCAGCGTTCCCTACCGCGCTTACTACATTTCACGCCACCCTGAGCCCTGGATTGTAGAGACGAAACCCATGTAAGCAATCCGGAGACTGCGCCCGTTATCCCCATAAGCTTATCGGCATTTTTCACAGACGTAAGACGCGCACGTCCTGCACAAAGTTCGTTGAACGCCAGGTCATCAAAGCCTGGAAGCACGTTACGGGCGCAACTCGTAAGCCCCAGCGAGCGTCATTCCTTCCACAGGACTTTGTCCTTGTCACGACTCGTCGTCGCAGCGTGATGTTCCGTTAATCGTTCACGCTCCTCCCTCGGTGATGACGCGCATGATTTTGACATGATGGCCATATGTGATGGCGACACGCACTCATACTACTCTATGGTAATCCGTGTACCACGAATCTCCCCTTCCACCAGTTTTCCCAAAAGGACAATGTACCTGATGATTGTTTCCTTCTGACTTGTTTACTACGAGCGATGCATCACTCTCTAACCCTTGTATCGTTACTACGCAGCTACTTGCTTGTAAATTTAATCCAAATCTGTAGCAACCTCCCTGAGGCCTGATCCTTATCCCATGCGGTGCGCATAAACTACAGACGCCAAGTAAATATCGAATGGCGGATGATTGATTTAGACTAATGGACATTCAGTACATGGATGTGAATTAAATCGAGTTTGGATCAAAGCCTTGCTGGCACCCTGTATCGTATACAGACCACTCTTCGTTGTCGATGGCTTCTGGGCCCGTCATTGCCTGGTAGACAAGAGTGAGTATGCTAATGTATTGGGAGAAGTGAGAGTACGTACGCGCAACAGGCCGAGCTGGCCGTAGATCGATTCCACCCGACGCAGAAGTGTATCCACCCACTCGTTCAATCTCCATCTGTCAGCATTGGCCTCTCGGAGATATCGCTCAGTTTCGTCAAGCTTCCTCTCGGTGAGATCAAATTTTCTTTGAATCTCCTCCTTTTGTTCCTCCAAGAAGGTTATCTGAAAAGGTACAGTATGAGGAGCGACTCCCACACAGAGTAAGACACTTGCCTTCTGACAGGCGGCCTTGAACTTATGATAGTAGTAGTTCAATTTACCCCGGGATGTAGCTGTAGCCTGCAACAATCCCCCTATGCCTTGGTCTGTCAAGCCATCTTCATCGAGAGCGATCTCGATATGGCTATCAATCGTAGGAGTCGGTGATGCATCAAGCAAAGAAGTGGTAGCTGCCGTATGATCTCCGTGTCGGGGATTTGATATAGGTGTCATATAGGGATTGAAAGATCTCGGTGCCACCCTAAGCACAGAGAAGGGACAGTTCGGCGGTCAGCATCAGCTAGAGGTACTGTATGGGACTTACGGGGTACAAGCGACCATCTGAACAGGTTCAGTTTCAGGTTCTAAGACCATGTCGTGGCTGTCATTATCGCCACTGAAACCTTCAGAATGTATACATGATCGAAAAGGTATACACACTTACAGATCTGGACCTATTTCAGAAGTCACTAAGGTAGATTCAACGTCAACCACGATATCATTGTTCGGCAGCTCTACCCTGCTCTGGAAATTGGACTGGCTAGATATCTCTACCGCGTTGAAACAAGCAACCGGATGGACACCTGGAGCGCCACTTGCTGTCCCGGTGTATGACGAGCCATCGATAGATACCAGGCTTGTTTGGATACCCAAAGTCTTGGTTGCTTGTGGTTGAGTTTGAAGTCGTAAGCTAAGCTCTCTTCTCTCTTGGTAGGACTGGAGAAGTAATGCCATCAACTGCCACAATAGTATGAGTAAAGTTTCCCAAGCCAAAGATCTCATATTTCATACTTCTTTCTTTGTTGGGGCCTTTCCTTTCGGGAAAAAATGACGTTTGGCCAGCGCGATAGCCCCACGATACTGTTGATCATACGGAATGTCTCCATAACCCCTGAGTTTGGGAAGGAACGTTGCAAGTCTGTCCATGGAGTTGAGCGAGTCCTTTAATGAGATACGTTGCCACCGACATTCTCTTTGCCTCTGGAGGTATCTTTATCGCATCGATAGTGTGAGGATCGTCCTCTTTGACGATCAGTTCGGCATGACCCTTTTGAACCTATTTCGCTGAGACGCGGTTCCAATAGAGTTAAAAAGGAAATGGCTAGTACCATGACAAGTAAGACGGCAGCAGCTTGCTCGATCGTCATCTTCCTCTGCCTGGTCTTCGTACCTTTCCCTCGAGAGTTTACTGAAAAGGTATGCATCATCAAGTCGTACCAGAGACACGAAGCATAGCCGAGATCGTTACCTCCGTCCACGAAATCATCGAACTGCACCTCGAGCGGTGTATCGACATCCCTTTGGCCGCCGCCCTCTGCCAGAGCATTCACTTGTTCGTCGGCGATGAAAGCAAGTTCGGTGATCACTTCTGCTCGCAAGGTATTATTTGCTCGTACTCGTTGTCGTTGACGGAACTGTGGTGGGACTCACTGGCTGGGTTGTTCGCATATCCGAGGAGTTGAAGGCTCCCTAGCGCCCTAAGCTGTCGTCGGGCTGGAGGCATTCTTGCCAGGCTCGACTGGTCACGGTAGTTGCTCGATCCGCGTTAGATAGTCAGTGAATTAAACGAGTCGCATCTCCCCGGGGAGCAACGCCGCTTTATAATGAAAGACAAGTGGCTCAGTGGGAGTTGCCAGCAGGCCGGGGGATCCGGCGCATCGTGATCTACATACTAGTATGGTGATGCTGTCTTCTTTGTTCTTCTGAGTTGGTGCCCTTCTTTGAGTGACGTCGTATCCAATCAACCAACACAATACGGCTTTGCACAAATAAAGATCATGGTCAAGTGAAAAAGCGTAGTAATTCTCTGGTTCAGTAAAAGAAATTTATTGTCATGTGTGACAATTCGGGTTCGTTGCCTCTCGTAACCGAGACCGCATGCCTGCGTATCGCAATGGATTTTACTGTAATATTTCATTCTGGTGATATCACGGAGGCAATGCCCTTTTGTCAAGTGTGTGGAGGAAGTTCTCAGAATCCTTAATAGTTGCCATAGATCGTGCCTGTAAGTGCCTATTACTGTACGAACTAATGAGTCCTCCTTTATGTACATTCCTATTATGTAAACAAGGTGCTTAGTCGGACTTAGTCCACCACAAAGAAATAAAGCACGTAGTGCATAGTGCGGCGTCAAGGCTACAGCTCAAAATGGTCAGCCCAATGTCGTAGTACACCTTCCCCCTCTAGATGGAACTTAAAGTGCTCGACGTCCCGACATACGATCATAGCATGTGCATTCCGGACGCCCGTAAAAAATGCGCGCTCTTTCCGCAACTGGGGTATTCTGTTCAGGTTCTGAATGCAGCGACGCTGCACAGGACTAAGCAAAGCCTGAGATGATGAAGGTCCTGAATCCAGGCTGACATTCACCATATTGTGTGGTGTCAGAGCGCCATCGATGGGATCTTTGCAGGGCAGGGGTGAAGACGAAGAAGGGGTAGTGCCCTGGGAATCGTCGTACATATCGAGAACGACGCTTTCGACATTGCTTTCCAACTCTGCAATAATATGGGCAAGCCTCTCCTTGTTCGACCCATCAACCTCGAGGGCCTTGAGGCGAGTCCTTGAGCTGCGCGATGCAACCGAGAGACGGACGAGTGCGAGGGAAATGAAAGTAGGGATTAATATTGGAAGGAGCGCGTACACAAGCTGGCAATAAGGCGCAGTCCATAAATACGCACACAGGAAGAATGCTCAACGGACTCACGAGATTCAGGGGAAAACCACCCTGGAGCACAGACGGCACTGGAGGTTTCAGAGTTCGAATGATCGTGAACCAGCTCGTCTTTTCTTGTTTTCGCGGCGGTGAAGGAGAGGATGCTATTGCGTATGACTTGACCACGTGCCTGTATTCGTCGTGAAACTCTCTGGAGGGCACTGAGTACTTGAAAAGTTGATGAACGACAACACATACATTTCAAGACCGTTCTTCTCGTATTCTGCAAACAAATCATTCTCCTCGATTGCCCCAGTAATATAAGGTACCGTGAGATCGTTAATCCTGTGAGAAAGTCAATATCATGTTTCTCATCGAGCTTATCTCACCGTGAGCTCACGCATTTGCGTAGATTCTTATGTTGGGAAAGAGCAAGAGGGCTTGGTAAAAAATCTGGTCTACGTGTACATTCAGAACTCACGGTGCTCTGGAAAAAACGAAACATACTGACCTGGGTCGGCAAGAACATCCAGCAGGGGTCTACCTCTTGGTGACCACTTGTCGACACAGAAAAACTGCTCCCCAGTCCGTGACAGAAACCTCGGGCCGATATAATTTACGATCGCAGAAAAGGTGGAAGGAAATTTAGGTATGCCGATGTGTGGCGTAGCTACAGTGTTAAAGTTGACGGGCATCACGTTCTCAAAGAACTTGTTCTGGTGTAGGATTCTTAAGGAGTCCACGTTAGCGCACTCGTGTACAGCGGGGAACGGGTAGCACATACCCAATGACGTATCGCGCAAGTAGACCACCTAAGCTGTAGCCCATTACCGAGAAGCGAGTGACTTTCTTCCCCTGGTTCTCGTACTCCTTGATTTCTTCCAAGATCTATGACGGGGTAAGGAGGAGCATGAAGGAGAACCAAACAGAGAGATGATGCTTCACCTCCTGAGCAACCCTCTCGCCACCCCAGTCAATCCCATCATATGTTGACTCGTCACGGTTCGTTTTCGCCACCAGGACCGCAAGTTCTGGCCCATCGGAAACAGTGTTCTCGGTACTGCCTTTGACTTGACGGATGATTTTGTTCATGTGCGCAAGATGGGTGGGATTGCCCCACATGCCGTGGATAAGTACGAGTAGATGGAGGTCTGTCATGAGGGGTATATCTGGACGATGATAAGTCATGAATCGTGCCAACTCGCCGAATGCTACGGTGCAGCAACATACCTTTAGATTGAGAAAAGAGAGAGGATGCAAAGGTCAACGTGCAAACTGGAGACACAGCCTGTCTGTTCGATTTCTATTAAGAAGCTGTGAGGACGGCAGGCATGCATTCAGCGAGTGTCGGGAGCCGTTGCGTCACCACACGGCTTGATACTTATATTACGGCCCTATGGCAGAGCCGGCGTGTGACAAGCCCCCGAGACATCGGATGCAGTGCCACTACTCGGGTCACCTTCGCTTGTTTCGCTCCAGTGCAATACCCACAGATGATAAAACAGTCTTACTCTGGTCACACTAGTGGACATGTGTCAAATCTGGTCGTATGGGGGCACACAGCAAACACGAGTGGGTCATGCAAACACACCAAGTCAGGGCATACAATTAACCAATACAAGGTTTAGATGGCTCCGTACGCAGGCTGAACGTATCCACACGGTCAAGCAGCTGAGGAAGGAACATCATACAAAACGACCAAGGATGTTGGCCAAGGACAGCGGAGCTGTTGCACATCCAAGTAAACGTAGCGCAAATCTTTGAGGGACCTGTCCTGGAACCGCTGGAGCTTCCCAGACTGACCGGGTCCACGGCGGACATTGTCAAGGGCGAGGATGCTCCGGAGCACTTGGACAACGAGTTTAGGTGCAATATCATCACCAACGACCTTGAAGGCAACATCTGCTCGGAGGTACCGTTCACGTGGGGTGCGAGTTGCGTCGAAGGTGGTGGGATTCGGGAATGCTTCCTCCTGTCGCCAGAAAGTCAGAAAAGCGGAAGATGGATTAAATACAACCCACTCACGTTCCTACCAGCACTAGCAACATCCAAGAAGCAGTGTTCACCTTGTTGCACTCCAAGAGAACCAACGGTGTGGTCTTTCTTAGCAATATAAGTGACTCCCGCAAAGGGGGGGTCAATCCCTGCATAGGAGAGTTATAAGGGATTTCATGCCCAATATGTATGTTGTACTAACTCAATGCTTCAATGACGTATGCCTCGAGACCAATCAGGTCCTTGGTGTCGACGCTCTTTGCCTGAGTACGGAAGGTCGCGTTCTCTTCGGAGTCGAGAAGGAGGTTAACTACGTTTGTCAAGGCTACACAATAAAAAGTTAGTACATCCGCTGTCCACACCAAACGTTTACACCTGCCTAGTGATAACTCTACAGTCACACCAACCAGAAGAGCCAGAATTTCGTTGACGACCTGTTCGTTAGAGTGGCCAAGCTCAAAAAGGCGCTTCAAGAGTTCGTTGTGATTACTCTTCTTTCTGCCAAAGACGGTCCCGAAGATCCCAGCTAAGGAGATCTGTAGTGCGAGTAAGTGTGGGGATGTTGTTCCGATGCAAACAATCACTTACCCGAGAGCCAGCAACGCCGAGAGAACCTTTGATGTGGTGAGACAGTTCCTCAATGTGTCCCTGGACCTTCTGTTTCAAGACCATGTACTTGGCAGGCTCAACATCAAGGAAGATGAATCTACAAGTTGCTCAGTTACACAAGAAGTTTAATGAGTATTTCCTTACTGGTAAATTTCACCAAGTATATTGTACAACTCCTGGGGGGTGTAAACACCAGATTGTTGGGGTTTTTCCTTGAGCGTTATCCCAGCCTGAGGGAATCAGCCGTGAGAAAAAATGCGGCATGGTATTCAGGCAAAAGCATACGCACGATTTCTGAGGCGGCCCAGTAGACAGGGACAAGTTTCAAAACATCAGCGACAATGTTGACGCTCTTGGTATTCGTCTTGATTAACGAGTAGGAGGCATTCGAAATCAACTCAGCAGTTTTCTTGTAGAAGTACTGCCCGATCTTCTCAATGGCCTCAGGTGTTGGAGCCAAAGCGCTGATAAATTCCTTCTGCACTTCAACCACATCGGCAGACGCAGGGAAGAACCTATCAAGTGCCCAAGCTTCAGGCTCTGGAAATAAGCGAGGGTGTAAATGACTCACCCTTTGCCCTTGATGACCTCACTAGCACGCTGCTCGGACACCGGAGTGAAGTTCTGTGCATTTCTGAGTACCTCCCCAACCTCGACATAACCAGAAACATTGGTAGGTGGGGCACGATTCATTGGGCGTTCCAGTGAGTAGCTGCCCAACTTGCCCAGGTCCTTGAGATATTTTTCCATGTTCTCCGGGTGCATGAGG
The DNA here is from genome assembly GCA_038090375.1 of Boletus rubroflammeus. Taxonomy (NCBI): domain Eukaryota; kingdom Fungi; phylum Basidiomycota; class Agaricomycetes; order Boletales; family Boletaceae; genus Boletus; species Boletus rubroflammeus. The sequence continues at coordinate 52,613 of JBBPMQ010000084.1, forward strand.
GGGAACCAAGTATACACCGACTTCTCGTCGTAGTCGTTTGGCAGAGTACGAAGGAATAGACGTCCGAGGGTGGAACCGAAGCCCCAGCCATTGGGATCACGCTGACAATCGGCGAAGCCCCAAGACGTCATATTGTGAGGGGTGAAGTCGTCAGTGAAGAATCGGTCCCCACGAGTGAGAGCGATGGCATCGGCAAGAATGGCACGGGAGACAGTGTAGCCAGGGCAGAGTCCTGCACCTTCTATCACGGGTTTTGTGTCCTCGGCCTGGAGACCGACATACAACTCCAAATTGTCAATGTGTCCGTAGAGCTTCTGCGCCGCTGCCGCGATCTCTTTGTCCGGGTTCCATTCCTCGAAGCTCGAGTACGCTAGTCGTCATTAATTAACGATGGTTCAGACAAACCGTGCACAAATGCGCACTTTTTAGGCCCAAGAATTTCCGAAAGTCATTAAGCGAGCAAACACCCCAATTACGGTTAGCTTCAATGCCCGTGACTTCGTTCAGCTTCATGATTGCTGGTGTACCACGGGCACCAAAGGCAGCCGCATGATGAGATGTCCTAGATATGTGCATGAGCTGCTGCGGATCTCGCAATGGAAGTTACACACGAGTTCTGCAGGATGTTTGCGAGATCCGAGTCATTGAAAGAACCATCCTCTTGGCGTTGTAAGCTACGCATCAATTATTTTAGTTAGCGACAACACACTGGGACTGAACCCACGACTCACTTGTCAAACGTCCAATGCTCGATGCCAGGTTGTTCTGCCTCGAGTGTGGCCGCCTTCTTGTAGAAATCTGCGGCGGTGATTTGCTCAGGATCCTTGCCCGGGAAAACCTTTGCAAACTGGAGCTTAATCCACTCCTCATCCTCAAGGGAAGTGGTAGCGTGCCATCGGTACAAACAATTGAACTATCGAAAGGTGGTTAGCTCTACAGCTGTAGCACGAATTATAGTCCACGAACCTCGACACTGCATGCATTTCCGCGACCACGCTCGAATAACTTGCGATCATTGGAACGCATTTCGCCGAAAGGTGCCAAACTCCAGCTAGAGCCTTGCCGAGCAAGACCCAGGATTGCAGAGAAGTAGTCGGAGAATATGACTGCAGCGAACCAGGCGCAATTACAGAGGCGTGCAATCTGGAATATTTCTGTGGTGCATGATTCTCAGACAACCGATGCCAGGAGTGTACGGAATTCACGAACCTTCTTCTTGTTTCAACAGCTGGGGAGAATTAGGCGGCAGTGTGGACGAATCGACCCAACTTCCCCGCTCATTGATCTCCAAAAGACGACGGGCAATGTACTAGACAAAGGTGACGAAGATGTCTTAGGCCCGAATGCTCACAAGCTTACGTTATGGTTGCGATTGAAGAGGACAAGGATCACCGCACTGCCGGGGGGAAGGAGAAGCAAACGATCCTCGGCGAAGGTATCGGGATGGAGACAGCCTCGACCATCTTTGATTCGGATCTGGACCACGTGTCAGTGTACATGTAGGTTTAGAACGCGCAAACAGCACCTGGTCTTGCGTGGCTTGGTCGTTACCATACAATGGGGCGAGATCAACATAACCAGAAGTCATGTTAATGTTCACATCTTTGTGATCAGTTCGGAAGATGCTGTGAATAACAAGGGCAGCAAAGGAAAACATTAAAGATGATAAGCCAGCAGGATGTTTTCGGAACTAGAATGACGTCGTTAACCTCGGCGGAAGAATCTGCTACCAATGGGATATTACCTCGTCCCGGCGAAGTAAAGTATCAAATACCAGACCAGCATCAGGCAACTGATTGCGTGGAAGGGGGTTACCCTGTTGCACGGAACGTGCATATGGCGTCCCGGCCTTGCCCAGGTCTGGATAATCAGGATTGTTGTTGGACCCGTCCGCCGTGCGGAATGCGTATTTAGGACCCGTGAATGTCGTAGGAGGATGAGGAAGATCATTGTACACTTTGGGGTGGATGTGAATGACAAAAATAGGAATCATGCACACGAGTACCCACATGACTGGATAACAAAGCTCTGAGCGAGGTCTTGGACTTTGCCTGATGGGTGTTTGGCCATGAAATTCAAGATATGCTCAAGCTGATCAATTACAGGACAAGGATGTCAGGGAGTGTCTACGGACGAAGCTTGATTGGAAACTCGCCAACATCTTTCGGTCATCAATGGCACCCGAGTGCTCGACGACATCGAGGACAGCGGACTGCAGGAAATGTCGAATTAGCTTCCAAAGCTCCGAGGAGGAGACTCACGAGCGTCGATTCGTTTATGTCCTCAGCAGCGCGCCTTGTCTACAGTTACATTAGGATAATTGCAATAGCCTCGACTAACATGTGCATACCAGGTCTTTGACAGCTGCGAGGGCCCTTGCCATCGTGGATTCGCTCGACGAGGAAGTCACAGCATATTCAGCGACGGGCGATGCCTGGTCATTTTCATAAAAAATGATATTACACGATGTGTGAAAATGGAACACTCACAGGTTGGCTTCTGGTGGAGAATCGTGACGAAAAGGTCCTGTTGAGGGCGGACATGATGGACGGGGGTGAGGATAAGGAAGGACTGTTCGAGTGCTACTTATAGCTCTCAGAACACAGCTGCTACCGAGAAAGGGCGAAAGACCGACTTTCAAGTTGCGCCCAAGAAGCTGACCCGAATAACGCCCAACCGCGGCACTTTTCAAGTCTTCCCATAGATAACGTAATTCCCAGCGACTAGAAGCATCGCCTATCGTTGCACGAAGGTGATGTGAACTGCATCAACGGTGGGCAGATGGCGGCGGCCCAGTCGGCCTGCAGCTGTTTGCGGTGTCGCTGGTGGTGACATGACGCCGGATAGCGGCGGATACATTGTGACATCGGATGTAGTTGTACCCAAGTTCTAGACTTTGCCGACCTCTCGGTAACCGGGCTAAGGGCTGTATTAATGGATGTGGGAGAGTTTAGATCTAGTAGTACTAATTACAGTTTGAACCAATGAATGACACGTCAACGGGAACTCATTATTGTGTAATCAAATCTTGACCTCTTCCACATCCACATTCGCCATGGATTCTTCTCAACTTTATCACATCAAACAACAGTTCACTCTCGGCGCTTATCCTGCTCTCATCCAAACAGCACTACCCGACCCCTCGTCACCAGACTACGTCCCAACTATCCTTTACAAGGCCCGTGCTCATCTGGCGTCTGGTGATTCAGCTTCCGCTCTTGCCTTGATCCCAAACGAGTCGGACAACGTCGCACTTCGCGCCGTCGCTGCATTAGCCCAGGGCGAGCAAGGTCTGGAAACCCTCCGCGACATTTGTGTCGAGATCGACGCCGAAGGTGACGAACTCATTGGGGAATGGGAAAGGCATGTGGTGGCTGTATTAGCAGCTACAGCATTTATCCGTGCAGGCGAAGTCGAGGAAGCGCTCGAAACACTCCGTGATTCCGCCACGGCCGGCAACGAATCGTGAGCAGTCCTGTCGCATTTCATCAAGTCCTCATCTGATCCTTCGTTCCACAGTTCTGCTGTCCTCGCTCACATCTATTTATCCCTCTCCCGACCAAGCACCGCTCGAAAGATACTCTCGACAGCACTGCAAGCTAACCCAGATGCTCTTGTCCTACAGTTATCCGAAGCCGCCATCTCTCTGGCCACCGGCGCCCAGGGAACAAGTGGTAAGTCAGTTCCTAAAGTTTACCCTTCGCCCCAACTAAATAGCGGCTAGGGGAGCCATATGCCTCAGCCACTTCCTTTTACACCGAACAGCTCGCGAATCCCTCCGTGTCTTCAGCTTCCTTGCTCGTTGGAAGGGGGGTGGTACGCATTTTGCGCGGCGAACTGGCAGCTGCACGAAGTGATCTGGAAGAAGCTGAGAGTATCTTGTCACGTGCGCAAACCGATCAAGGAGTAGACGAGGTCCTCGCGGCGATGACCGTCGCCGCCGGTCTCGGTGCAGGAAAACGCGGCGAAGCGGAGGAGCTCTGGAGGTAAGTTAATTTGTATTCGTCGCCGGTTCATGCACTATACCCAAGAAACGTTTCCTTCGCAGTCGGTTGTCAAGCCAATACCCTTCACACCCAATGGTTATCGACCTCGGTTCCAAAGCAGACCTTTTTGATTCGTGTGCCACGAAATACGAGATACCACCGCGTGCTGTGGTCGCTGCCTCATGATCCGTTCATAATCAAAGCCCGTCAACTAGACTTGTTGCCACAGAAAATGATTGTATTCGCCCACATGAACAATGTCTACTGAACTTCTCCAACTGATGACAATGGGGGTCGAAGTTGGGTCGTGTACCTGAGATTTCTTGGTAGGTTTGCAGCACAACCCAAGTGCCAAAAGTCTCCGCGTGAAGTATTCATGGGCGCAGGGTGATTATACCCGCTCAAGAGACTTTGCCAAACAGTACGTTTTTTCAAAGGTTTGAGGACAAAAACACGCACGTATTGCACAACTTCACGCCATTTCCCTCCTATTGTCTCTGATGAAAGATTCACTTTGTGTGCTTTTTTTTTTGCTTTAAACAGATAGCTGCCCCTCGTATTAATATCTTCCTTGTGTCAAACAATGCTCCTGATACATTCAGCCCGCTCCTATCTGAGCTTGACCTAGGTCCAATCCATTGCCGCCGCACGACGTCGATTCCTTAAATGATGACGTCGGCAAAGGTACTGACAAATGGATAGAACTGGCACAAAGCGGTAGCGAGACCCTTAGTCCGCACAAGTATTAATGAATAAATTGCTTGCCACACCGAATGCGGACTATTAGATCATTGGGTGGCTAGCCTATCGACAAACTGACCAGCCATAAGCGAGGATGCATCCTCGGATTTGACCGCCGAAATAGGTCAGTTAATTTTTTGCGCTTAGAGCTGGTTCGGTAGCTCTCATATGAGTTGCTAAAGTCGGCTAAGACACAGCCGAATTATGAGCTAATGCGGCGCAATGATTCGGCAAGAAGCAACTGCGAAATTAGCCTTCCACTGTTACCTCCAACAACATGCTTTCACCTCCAATCTCACCTCCACTCCACTGCCCAACAGCTACCTTTGCAACTTTGCCATTGGTTTTGCCTGCTTCATTGCACTCTGTGGTCAGAAGACAATTGAAATTATGTCTCAAGCCCAGTCCCAGTCCCAGCCCCAGAGAAAACATGGAAATTGGTTCCCAGACGAGATCCATATGCTCCTTGATTTCTCATTGAGAGCCGATCTAAGCTAGGCAACAGTAGCAGCTTTCCACAATCGGTATTCACTGCAGTTGCAAATCATATTGCAACAGACAAGCACTCCGAGGCCATTTCATCCAAGTGGAGTGGTGTACGTACACATATGTTTGCTATTGAAACATTACAGTATATTTAGACATTCCATGGTCTATTATGTTAGTTTCTTTAGTGGACACACATGTGTTGCACCACTGTTCCACTTGTTCACGTTTAACCTTTTACTTATATCGTCTTAGCCCCTTTGGAGGTTCTAGACCCTGTCATGTGACTAAGCACATTGTAAGGATTTAATAGTCCTTGGGTTTGTATTCTACCCAATCTGGACCACTGCAAACCCAGTCCGCCTCAAATCCATTGAGTCCACTCACCCAGACTGCCTTAATCCGACTTGGACTGCCTCGTTTCTAGTCCAGACTATTCATTTTTAGATATATTCAGGTTCCTCTTACTTAGCAACCAGTCCAGAACCTTTCCCTTCACTTTCTAACAGTTCTATTTAGTCTTTTAGCTAGTTTAGAAGAGTCCAGGGTATTCCCTGGACTATAAAGCTTGTATCCTGATTTTGGAATATGATCTTTTACCACTGGAGTTGACTGATCACCACCCATCTTGTCTCCGGCCCTTGTCCTAGGCCTTTCTTTGTTTCTGGCCCTCATCCTTGGCCATTTCTCTAGTTTCCAGTCCTTGTCCTTGACCAGATTTCCATTTTCATTCCATTTGTTTTTGTCTCACCTTCAGTCTGCTTTTTGTCGGATTACTGAGCAGCGCTCGATTAGTCATAGCTAACCCTTCTCACCTACAGCCCGATTACGAAAACCCTCTGGGATGATGTAAGGACTCTATAGTCCTTGGGGTGATATCCCCCCATATCCAGCTCATTGCCAACCCCTATCGGGTCCTATCCGGTCCATTCCATTCCAATCCATCAAGTCCACTCACCCAGACTGCCTTAATCTGACTCAGACCACTTTGTTTTAAGTCCAGACTATTCATTTTTGATAATATTTAGGTTCCTTTTACTTAGCAACCAGTCCAGAACATTCCTCTTCGCTTTCTTACACTTCTATTTAGTCTTTTAGCTAGTTTAGAAGAGTCCAGGGTATTCCCTAGACTATAAAACCCTTGTATTCAGTTTTTGAATACCATCTTTCTTTCCCCTCAGATTGTCTGATCACTTTCTCATCTCATCCGGCCCTTGTCCTTGGCCTCTCGCTTCATCTCCAGCCCTCGTCCTAGGCCATTCCTTTCATATCCGGTTCTCGTCCTTGACCGGATTTTTCTATCTGTCTCGCTTTCATCTCGCACAATTTCCCTTTTTAGTGATCTTTGTCAGCAGTGCGCTGTGTCGCGTCGTAGCCACCCCTTCTCACCAAAAAACCCAACCATAAACCTCCCTGGGATAAGCACACCAAACCTTTTATTATTCTTTTTACAATGAGTCATAAACTTGCACCTGTTATTGTTGACGACCTCAAATCTAATAAAGACTTGGGACGCTTCACACCAGAAGTTGCTTTAGAGCTAAGGAATCTCGTTGAGAGGGAAACCCAACAAGAACTTGACTAGAGTTCTTGGGGCATTGGATTCAGGCTACTTATACTACTCTAGTGTGTGTACATGTTTGGCTACTGGTCCG
>JBBPMQ010000085.1:0-14756 GCA_038090375.1 Boletus rubroflammeus
ACTGGTCTTGTCAAAGCATGATATGGCTTACATGATGTTACATAATATTATATACCATTACAAAAATGAAATCTTAGCTATGTATTCACATATAATGTCATACCAAGCTAAGTACTTACCACTGATGGCCCGCCGCGGCCCGCAGAGGAGCGCTGGCGTACAAAGTGTAGCACGCGTGCCAAGCTGTAGTCGCTCTTGTGACAGATTCGGGAATGTATGTTGTTTGTGAATCGGTGCGCCATGGTGGCTAGTATTCAAGAAAACCGTAGTAAATATAAATATGACTTTTGTTAAAGTACTGGCGCGTAACAATAATTAATTAGTGCTGCCCGCGACTCAACGGCCCCTGTGACGCCACAAGGCATCCGAATTCCAGTACTACCATGTCTTCACATGTATTATCCACTCACTGTTTTCAGATATATATTTTACTAGATTCGCAGATGACCGGAGAGCTATCAAGACACTAGGTGATTACAGTTATTATTCCTCATGGAGCTGCAACTGATTCCCCCCCAGTAACAGTTGTTCTTCTACTGGAAACATCGATGACTGCGTTTACACATTTTCCGGGTTTTGGGTATCGGCAACCTCCCTTATTGAGATTGGTCCATCCGGACTGGTGACTTCATTCATAATTTTGGCACCCATCGCCGGACTGGGTGAGTAATAGATCGGTTCGAATAGATCAGTGGCTGATCAAGAGAAGTGACTACATTGACTCAGGGTTTCTATTGTTGGCGAATATCAACCCTTCGAAATCGCACTTCCTATCATGATGGTAATACACGGGGTCCGCTTAATTGGGATTACACCGAGGGTACTAAGTGTGTATTTTTAGGTGTCCCTACTTCAACTCGCCAGTATCATATATCTTGCTTTCACTGTAAGTCAAGCTTACTCAGTAATTTCCGCTATCTAACTAGACCTTTCCACAGCAAGATCTTTTCCCTTCGACAGAAAGCATAACCATTCACCCATCCTCACCCCCCCAAATATCAGCGAGGATTTCCCCATGGCTGCCGGTGAGTGCACAGTTTATTATTCGGGCCATCTAGAACCCGGGTATTTGGTAGATCTGGCTCGGAAGTAGTCTTGTGTGTGATTTGGCAATTACAATCTGCATGATACTAAGCGTGCGTCCGCTTGTGCTCTCTTCTCCGGATCCATCGCCCATGCCACACAGCTCCGCCCATCCAAATCTCACTTCAGCAACAACAAATCCATCCTGGTGAAGTTAACGAGGTTGACCATAGAGACCGGTCTTGTGACGACTGTAGCTGCCCTCCTGGAGCTCATTCTTGGAGTCGTTTTTCAGCAACAAATGTATCATATCGCTGTGTAAGTCTTCCCAGAAGCGGTCACAGCGCCCTCGCTGATACCTCGCCAGGTTTTATGCCATATCGAAACTGTGCGCTGTCAACACCCGACCATTGTCATGTACTAATGGACATACAGCTATGCAAACTGTCTATTAGCATCTTTGAACTTCCGGCTTGTTCTCAGAAGCCAGTCCAATCCGAACCTGACCGCCATCGTCTGGGACGACATGGCATCGGATACACGATCGACACAGTCGGTTCGTCAACCATCACATGTCGTGCAAATCTTGGCCCAGGTAGAATCAGATCTTGAGCTGAACGAGGTGCGTCCCTCCATCAAGATCCGGTCGTTCCTTCATTCATGCGGGTTTGTGTAGACCCCTCCGAGAAAGAATAGTTCTGTTTAGGATCAGACATGTGAGCTTCGTCTATTCAGTCTCGCAGAAGCGCTGGAATTGATTTTACGAAGACGTATGAATTTCATGATACTACGCCGACACGGGTGTAATCTAGGATGGATAGCTGATTTTGGTAGTTGTTGGTGTCATTCAGTCCTAGAGCTGCGAAATGAATGGGTTGCCAGCAGTCTCTTTCGTAGGTCTATTTCCCCGCTTTGTGTTGTGTTTTTCCTTTGTGCCATCGTCATAATCGAGAAGGAAACCTTCTCAACCTGAATGGCTAAGTTAACAATACTGCCTTTGGAATTTGCAAAATTTCAGAACGACCAGTGGACCTGATCGTGGTCAAAGGTACAGTATTGTCGGCGGCATTCCACCTCGAAAGGGGGTACTCGAGCTCCTTCTAGCCCCGTTTCTTACGCTGGCTACGTTCTTCGGCGATGACAGATGCTCCCGCTCCTTCAACTATTCGAGAGAAACCTTGGCGACGACAAACATTCTGCTGACCAGGTTCTTTCACCATATACCCATAAAACGTCGACGTGATCTTGATTACAGAGGTCCGAGTGAACAGCACTCTATATATACTACTAGCGCCGTTTATCCGATCGAGTAGATGTTGCAGTAGTGGAGGTGATAACTTGCTCAAGGGGCGCAGCCCGAGCCCTCGTCACTCAACTCCTGTACTCGGAAGTAGAATGCGAGACTTCATGATGAAACTTCAAGAAATCACACAACAACAACAACTCTAGTGTGGGGGTGATAATAAAGCATACATCAACTTAATATCGCGGACGATTAAAGACGCTTTCCGCTCGTAGCTGCCTTCTTCTTCGCCTCTATTTCCGCTGCTTTAGCTGTACGAAACAATGGTCCGTTAGTGTTTGGACACAGGATTGGAGGGCGGTGATACAGACCTTCCGCCTCCGCCTTGCGCTTGGCCTGCGCAGCCTCGCGTTCTTCTTTAATCTTCTTCAAACGAGCGAGATCTGACTTTGCTTCATCTGTCTTGCCAGCACGATGAAGCTTAACAATCGGATGAGATGCATCATTCAAGTTGCCGAGTGTCGCGCGCTTACCTTCCAATAACGATCATTGGACTCCTGCTTCTCCTTTGCCTCCCTAAAGAGATCACGGTCAATGCGATCCAAAACGCATACGACGACCAGACAATGACTCGATCGGAACATCAGACCTACCTTTCCTTCCGAGTCAACTCTCTCGAGCCCAGGTCTGATATGTTCAGTTTCATCTCGACGTGATTGGGATTGATGAGATCCGCATCCTCGTCGCCTTCGTCGATCCCTTGTTTCTGGGCTTGTTTCTCAGCGACTTGTTTCTTCCTGAGCTCACGTCGTTCAACGCGCGTCAGTTCTGGTTGTGTGGGGTCGCTCGGTCCAGCTGCGTCCCCTTCCCCCTCCTCCTCCTCGTCTTCCTCCTCCTCGTCCTCATCCTCCTCAGCTTCGTCGTCGTCGTCGTCGTCGTCATCGTTGTCGTCGTCTTGCACGGCGTTCTTACGACGGGATCTAGTACACAATGATAATAAAGCCTGGAACGCTCGCATATGATGAAAAGCACAATTACGATTTCGATACAGCTATCCCATCGCTGTCGAGTACCATATCGCGACTAAAAGTGCCATCCACACCGTCAGACAGTCCGATCCCATCTCGGTGAACGTCACGGGCGCGCTCACCTAAAGTTCCTACCGCCACCGCGCTTGGTCTTGAATTTTCCTGTCAATGGAAGATAAGGAGGGGCAAAAAAAATAGGTGCAGGATTTGTGTACTTGCCTGTTCCTCTAACCATGTTCGACAAAGGGGATGTGTTGGAGAACAACAAGGACGAGCGCAGTTGCAGTGGCGGTAGATAAGAGCCCTTGTTAGACATTCCCAAATTAGGAAATCGCGATTCATTTGCTTACTAATCAGCGACCTTTGTCGAGTCTGCCCGAGCAGCTTTCAAAAGCGGAGAGACATTTGAATACAAGACAAGATGACAACGATACCGTCCCGTCTCGCACAGGTCTCGCGTATGTCGAGCAATCCTGAAGAGGCTCGTAGGCGTGTCATTGATCTCTACAGAGGCTGGGTTCGCGCCGTGAGTCACGTCTCTAGAACTTGGTGTGAGTGCTCGTGTTCACCACCAGGAAATGCAACGCAGGCACCCGAAATCGTCTCGATGTACGCCATCCCCGTCACACCCGCCTACGTCCGACACTGCATCCGTCAAAAGTTTGAAGCAAACCGACACGTTACCGATGCACGCGCGATCGACATGCTCATACACAAGGGCCGCCTGGACCTCCAGGAGACCATCAATTGTTGGAAACAGACGGACCATGTGATGGGTATTCTTCTCAAGGTGGACGAGAGGCCGCAGCGCACGTTTTTACAAAGGTTTCTCGAGGGTGCGTGTTTGCTGTCGTCGGATACCGTGGTGTCGTGTGTAGGTGGGAAACTGACGCATTGTGATAGGCAGAGACGAGGATGCTGTTCGGCCGGCTGCTTCTGGTGTCGTATAGCATGCCAGATCGTTCATGTCGTGTGGACTTTAAACAATCCAATATCTAGACAGTCTTTGCGGTCCCTTTACGCGTATTCTACCCAAAAAATATATATTGACCTTCACACACAGCTAGCTGCTTCTCGAAGCTACGAGCACCCCTCTTCCAAAAAAACATCCTTTGTGGGCTCCGTCCCTTAGACCGAGCATACAAAACACCCCTTTCCAGCACTCAATCTTCACGCTGACTACCAACAGGTCAAACAGCCGTGTGGCAGAGGAGGAGAACAATGACAGGGTGGCAGTGCTGGACGCAACCCGGGAAAACATCTGGCGGAACGAGCATGGAACGCACCCGTTGCGTGATCCACTCGATCCATCCTTGTTGCTCTTCGCTGCACCTCTGCCCCGGTTCAAAGACACGCATATAAGTGTCTTCATCGGACACGTTAAACAGTGGGTACTGGCCATCTGTCTTGGACTTGCACCCTGCCCGGAAGAACAGGTCTGCAGAGGGAGCGAGCAGGAAAAGCGTGAACATACGCGGGGAGATGTATGACATCGTCGGTGTCGACGCCTCGGACAGATTGTTGGCAATGCTTTGGACACAGCACCTCCACACCTGCGTTGACGGATCGCCGGAGAGGAGCACGACACAGACACCCGTTTCTGCAGAGCGCGCCGAGCGTAGTATTCGAGGAGGGTGGGCCTCTGGTAGATAATGGGTAGCCGCGCTCCGAGGCGGTGGAATCGTCCCCGACTGGGAGTGGTGATTTCTGTGTATCGCATTCTCTCGGAGGCGCATACGGCTCTGGTCGAGCAAAGACAGGCAAACGTCTATGGAAGTAACCATGCTTGGTACAGTATTCGTGGGAGGGTGGTGAACAATGCGAAGGGAAAATGGGATAGGGTGGTGAGGAGGTTGAGTGTGGTGAGGGGTATGGAGGATTGGGGAGTTAAATGAGCGATACTCCGAGCGGTCGTTGGATGGCGAGACGAAGAATCGTCCATTGGTGGTTGAGGAAGAGGTAGCGGGGAAGAGGATGGGAAAAATGGACCTACCCTTTTGGCGGCAGCCCCGTTTGCAAAACGTACACACATGTCCATTGTGAATAGGTGCAAAAGCGCAAAACGCGGTGTACTCACCTCGAGAGCGACTGACACAGAGATGGCCCATACGTCACACGGGTGACACTGATCCTCACGTGCACAGTCATATGACCAAATAACACTATCACGTGACACGAGCGTGCCATTTAGCGCCTTGAACTTTCGTCGGGGAATGGCGCGACGATGCTCCCGCCCGCCGTCGTCGAACAGCAAGCCAAGCTCGGCGTCTCCGCAGAAGAAAGCAAAAACCAGCGTCTAAAGCGACAACAAGCCCGCTTTCGTGATCGCGGCGGGTCGGTGCCGCTTTCTTTTCGTTCGTCGTGTCGTGCATTGACGCGCAATCCCAACGTGACAGGGCATTCGTACCATCCAACTCGAATCCGCTTGTTGATATCCTTCTTGCGCGTACTGTCTCTGGTGAATCGCCCTCAAAGACCCGTCCAAAGGATGTCGCTGCAAAGCGTCTTTCGCCTGCCAAGGTTCGTCAGGCATCAACGCAAAAAGCTGGCGCGGCCACCGTCACTGAGGAAAGTCAGGCCATAGCTGGTTCGTCACCGTATTCCATATCCGAGTTCATCGCTTGAGAATGCATACAGGGAATTCCAGGTCAAAGCTGCCAGCGTCCCGGAAGCGGAAGGTGAAAGTTGTTGACCCAGAATGTGAGATTTGGCTTTCCTCGTGCTTAATTTAACGTGTATGGACTTGGTTTGCAATACTTTCAGCCGACACGGTTACAAAGCCTGCTCCGAAGCGTCGTGGCAGGCCGGCGAAAGGAAAAAAGAAAGCCCCGGGTGCGTCCTCCTTTCCACAAATTTGTCCTATCCTGAGATTTCATCATTGCGGACCCAGACTCTGACACGGAACAACCTCCTCCCAACACCAAGCCCAGGTCCACGTCGAAAGGAAAAGGCAAACAACGTGACGCCGCTCCATCTACCTCGGACGGAAATCCGAAATCGAAATCGAAACCGCAAACCAAAGCGAAATCGAAACCCGCAAAGAAAGTGGTGGAAGTACTCGTCTCGGGCATGTATTTGATCATCCATGCGACCTTTCGCGCTCTAATATACACGCATACAGACGACGACCAAACGCTCGTAGACGTCCCTCATAAAGTCAAATCCAATCCTAAGAGGAACACACGATACGAAGATGATGCCGAAACTGACGACGATGCACCAATTGTCAGAAAACTCGCTATACCTCATGTGGATGATTCGAAAGCATCCGGTTCGAAGACCCCCACGCGCGTCGAGATAGAAAGGATTGCGAGTACAGGAAGTTCGCGGAAGAAGACATTGGAGGATGGAGGGGGGAGGTCACAGGATGGGAAGTATTCTAAAACAAATGCGAGGAAACGGTTGGTGCCGCGTGACGACGACAACGACAATGACGACGCAGCAGCACCCCCCGCTAAGAAAGGAAAAGTTGCGAACCCGACATCTGCGAAACCCAAAAATGACATCAGGCCCGCGCCCGCGCCCGTGCCGCGTACGACCAAGGACGTCAAAAGTGGGGATCTCAAAGCCACGGGAAAGGGGAAGCGAAAGGTCAGAGCTGAGCCTGACCAGGCCATTGTCGAACCAGTGGAAGAGGACGACGACGAGCGACTTCCCGAGCGTGTCTCCAAACCGAAGAAACGGAGAAAGGAGGAGGATAACTATGATGACCGGCCTCGGAAAGTTGTCAAATTCTCCGAATCAGGGTACGTCCTTTAGCATGCTGCAGCGCGAACGATTCACGTTGACAAACCTGCGATCTAGTCCTCCCCGCTCGTCGTCGCAAAAGTTGAAGGAGAACCAGTCCGACAGGAAACATAAAAGTGAGGCCAAGTCAAGCAACAAGGACGAGCCCGATGATGTACCACGTCTGAAGCCGGCTTCCCGCGCAAAGACATCGAAAGGTCCCCCGCGTGAGGTGCTCGAGCGGATCAAGGCGAGCGCGGCACGATATTTGCGATGTGCAGACAGCGAACCGGATGAGCTGGATTGTCTTTCGTGAGTATAGTCGTAGGCGTGTAGGGGAGGATGTGGACAAGGTGGACCCAAGGCTTCAAGTCACATCTTGGACGTCTGGCTGGTGGACATACACGCAGCGCTGTTACACATCTTGGTTGTCGCACATCTTATCTGCTCCCTGGTCATTTCCGACTATCGTTATCACACCCCCACCACAGTACTTACAGCGTCATCTTCCGAACATCGTTCTCAAACACCACACGCGATGTGAGGTCGGCATAGGACCGGGAACGACATCTACACCACCAAGGATCTGATATTTATATTTGTCCTGCATTTCTGTTATGTATGTATTTTGCTACAAATCTAACCTTTACTGTCTTGTGCTCGGCCAAGCTATGGGTGATTTGACCTTGCGGTGGACAACGTATGCGTTTTCGTCCAGCGGCAAACGTTTGCTTTGCTGTATATAAGCTGAGTGATGGATCGGATGAATTGGATTGACGTATGCGCGTAACCTCCAGCCTGTTCCTTGCAATGAAGCTAGTATCAAAATCAACAGAGCAAAGCAAAGGAGGACTAGAGTAAGTATGTAGTGATAGCCTTACAATAAATAAGAATACGAGAGAAGCCCCCCCCCCCCCCCCCCAAAAAAAAAAAACCGTCCACGTTGACACTCAATCACTCAATCATGCACCTCATCCAGTTCGTTCGCCACCCTGATCGCATCTGGATCCCACCCCGACTCCTCGCTCCGGTGATTCAATCTCGGGTCGACCGTGTGCTGCTGCTGAGGCGGCGTGATGGGCGTCACGCTCACCGACGCGGGCGGATGGACGTGCGAAGACACGCCTTCCATCGGCGACGGATCGTGGTCCACTTCGTCCGACGAATGCTGCATGTCCATGTCCGCATCACCGTCAGGCTCGTGGTAGCGATCGTGATCGCCATCCTCACTGTCGGAGCCGAGATCCATCGCTTGCTCGACGGACATGACCATCTCGGCGTCTTCCCCATCTCCGTCCCCGTCCCCGTCCCCGTCCCCGTCTCCATCCCCGTCTCCATCCCCGCCGTCTCGGTGTGCATCCGGCGACGGCACGGACCCCCAAAGTTCATGCATATGTCCGCCTCGGTCCCGATCGCGGTCTTTGTGGTGTGACGACGAAGGTTTGGACGGGCTCTGTTTGGACTTGGATTTTTCGAGTTTGCGAAGGACCTTGGCGATGTACTCCTTGGCGAACTTTTTGATCTTGGCGGCTTTCTCGTCCGATAGAGCATCCAGGCGACCTTCTTTATAAGAAGACGATTTCTTCTCCTTTTCGGCGATGATATGGGTCAGCTATGCAACGGAAGATCGTGTGAGTCACAGAATTATACGTAAGTGAGAGGCGAAGCAACGCACCTCTTTGGCATACTTCTTGAACAGGTCGTTCTCCACCTTCCCCGCATACTTGCTCATACACTTTACCACCACGGCGCCCACAAGCTTCAGCAACCGCTTCTCCTTATTCGCCTCCCTCTCTTCCTTTGACTGTGGCTTTTTCGGCGCCTTTGATTTCTTCCTCACCATTTCAGGAGGGGGTTCCACTGCAGCACCAGCAGCAGCAGCAGCCAGTCGTGCAGCCTCAGCCTCAGCTGCAGCATTCGCAGCGGCGATGATATCCGCAATCTCTTTCTTCCTTTTTTTAGCCTGGGGGTCGACAGAGAATTCCGGCGGAAACATGTGTCCTTGTGATGCCTGCTGCGATGGTATAGGCATCCCAGGTTGCGGCACAGGCCGTGCTGCAGGCTTGAATTGGATATCGTCGCCTTCCCAGCGCGTTTTCTTCAGAGGTCGATTGTCGTGCGACTCGATGATGATGATGGATGGTGACTCTGGCATCTCTTCCTCGCCATTCTAGAAACAACGTACATGCGACGATTGAGCGATCGGGTGTAGAAGGAAGGGGGACTACGTACTGCCTTGAGACGCTTTGGTATACGGTAAGCTACCTCGAGGGAATCCCAATATTCAAGAAGCTGGGGTGTCTGATGTCAGCATACATGGCTTCCCCACAGATGATATGATATGAACGGACCTTCAACGCTAACGATTTCATACGCTCGTTCTCCGACTCTGCGCAGACTTGCACTGGAACTCTGATCTTGGAGTCGTCGACCTTGTTCCGCTGAATAAGAGGCCACTTGACCATGGCTTCGAGGGCCTTTAAGAAACGAACCCCGAATGAGTCAGACGAAGCCCAGAGAAGACAGGAAACGCACGAGAATGGTGACCTCCAAGTCCTTGACGTGATCTTGGAGTATGTTCGTCATGAGACTAAACCCACGCAGTCGCATGATTTGACGTAGAGCTGCATCGTTCTCCGTGATCTTTGCGTAACCCAAGTCAGTTGACGCGCCAACGTTGGATGTCGATGACGCAGCACACCTTTATTCGAGTGAGGAGCTTGGAAAGCACTTTCTTGCTCTGCGTCTGCCGGATTGCCTGTACGACCTTTGGAATATCCTTCTCGACCAGAGGCTTGAGTTCGGGCTGTGAGGAAGCGCCGATGATCAGACACAGGATGAAGAATCAAGACATGGGAAAGTACCATATAATCCTCATCAAGCTTCTTGCCCTTTCTCCTCTTGTTTCCCTTGAGCCCTAGTTTCTCTACCTCGTCGGTGATTCCAAGAGCTGCCGAGCCAAGATATGGTTCAGATTGCAGAGATCTGAAAAGAGAGACACGTACCGTCAAGATAGAGATCATCCATGCCACCGATATCTGTTTGAGTCTTACCACCAAGGAAGCCCACGCAGTTCGGTTCTCCACAATAGCAAGGTTGTGGATCGTGCCTTGTGTTTACCAGTCACTTAATCTTTGACATGCTCACAGAACTCTGAAGTAGAAGTGTAGACGTACCCGTATCGGTCTACGTTGTAGTTGAACGTCAATTCCTCATCCTTCTTGATAGACCGACTTGCAAAGATGCCCATCCGGACACGCTCGCCTACCTGCCACTTGGCAACGTAACAGTTTGGGTTACAACTGTGATTCGCGAAGCGGCCAATGCCGCCTCTTTTGGTCGCATCAATGTACTGAGCCACAGAGAAGCATGGAGGTGAGTGAGATGCCGAGAGAGGAAATGGGAACATTCACCTCATCTTTTTGTAACATCATGAAGTAAAAGTGTTTGATACCTTCTTCGGCATAGTCCCGCATGCGTTTCATAAAGGATGGATGAGAGACCACTTCGCCGATGTACTCATAGATGAACGCATCCCTGTCATGTCCCATGCGAATCGTAAATCGCTTTCGGATGATATGAGTATAGTATGGACATACTTTGATAGATCAGAAACAGCCCGTAACCCAAACCCTTTCTTTTCCGTCAATACGATGTCGATGCGGGCGTGCTCCTTTCGTTGAAACCTAGATTCACCAGAAGTCGTGGAAAGAGGTTGGGATGAGCATCACTCCGACCGAGATGTGGAGGCAAGATGTACCCACCGTTGGTTCTGGCAATGGGCCCGACACCGACAATCGTCTTCTAGACACTCCACCTGCGTGAGCCTATTGATACAATCCGAACCCTGCCCACACGCATCCGACGGGTCATCCACGCCTGCAACAGCGAAAAGACGCCCAACCACATACCCACCACCAGAAAGCAATCGGTTACTACGTATTCAAGACTCCTGCTAAGGAGAGAGACCGTAAAACTGACCATGCTCATACACACAATCGCATGTCATGCTCTCCAGAGCCTCTCGTGAACGCCCAAGTGTGTTGTATTGGTAGTGATTTTCGGGGAGCTCGATGAAGGTCGCTCGGGCTTCCTGCTCCGCACGGGCAAGGTCGCCTATGAGCTGAGGAGCTGCACGTTTGGGTTTCCCGTTTGCGGGTGCCGGCGTGGTTGATTCTGACTTTTCTCGCTTGAGTGGAGGGGGAGGTGAGGGTTCGGTCTTGACGGATGGTGTCTCCGGTGGGGGCTTGACATCGTCGAGGTCTTCAAGTTTTGGATCTGCTGGTGCTTGTTCGTGTTCTCGCTTGATATCGTGGGTTAGTACTGGGGGAATAGATGGACTCTGACGTTGAGAGGGAGGTTCGGACATGGTGGCAGAGGAACGAATGCACCACGCTGGTCAGTGACAGTGGGAGCGTTGGGTCAACGACAAAATGAGTAACGATACAGCAACTAGCGCAACGTCGAGCACGACAGCGACGCTGGCGACGGCGTCAGCACCAGATACGACATGGAAATGGAGTGACGAAGACACAAACCTTGTCCTTGTGTAAAGTGGCTCCTCACAGGGAGGGGCCGCCGAGCAGTGCGTCCACTAAAGCCTGACGAAAACGTCAACCAAACCGTCAAATGGCGTCCGCGTCGACTTCAAAAAAGCGAAAGCGCGACGACAAGGAGGCCAAGGTCTCGTTTGCGCTGTCTAACCAGCCAAAATCACAGCTGGGGCCTGTCCTTGGTGAGTAACCAGAACGCTTGCTCGTGGTCGTGCAGGGTTAAAGTGCCCGTCGCCACCACAGCCAATTTTCCTGCTATCAAACCACCTCAGTCTACCCCGTTCGACTGTTATCGGACGGAAAAGGCTGCTGTCGACGGGGGCACCCAGTTTGCAGAGCTGCCCACGTTAATTGCCGGAGAGACGGATGCCGTCGACTTTTTCTCTTCCTCAGAAAGTCGACAAGCATCCGTTGGATCTCGGTGCGTCTCCAGCGATCCTGCTCTGCATTCTTCCCACTCAAACGTGCGTACTTGCGTCCAGGTATTTCGTTGCGGTGCATAACAAGCGCACCAAGACAACGACGATTCGCGAGGCACCCCTCCACATCCTGACACACCAAGTCAAGGCTCTCAAGTCTCTCAAGCCCGCAGAGATTTCTAACTTGCAGCGCCTTGAAGCACGCGCTGCCCTGGGCGAGTCCTTCGGTACCAAAAAGGCCAAGCAAGCCATCAAGGCCCAAGCGCGAAACAAGGTGGATGTATCTGCGATGGAGACAGTTGCAGATCACCTGCAGGAGAGTATTCAACGGAATACGCAAGCTTTGCCTTCTAGGGGTACGTTCCCAACTATCGCACTGCAAGGGTCAGGGTGATTGAGACACATTCGACAGAGGAAGCTCAAGCAACGGCTGACAGTGCGCGCTTAGTGCCTCCATACAACTCAGATGCCGAGACTCCGTCCGAAATCTACCCTTTGCACAATATCATCCCAGAAGTGGAGTGGAAGACCCTGTCACCCTCGGCGATTATCCAAGCTAGCTCCAGCACAGAGCGAAAAGCCCACCTTACATATCAACGATCAAACTGGGTCAATCAACACCTAAATCTCGTTTGTTCTTCCCCTTCCCCGAGTAAGACGCACATGTAAGTTGTCCTCGGCTCTTTGCCCGTGATCCACGGGTGCTGATATGCTCCGCGTCGCGATCAGCAAGATCCTTATTTACATCTCTATCATGATGTCCTTCCGAAACCTGACCATTCGTAAATTCGACAAGTCATCCGTCTATGATAAACTGTCCGCTGTCCCTTCCATCATAATCGACGGCCTTGTGTCTAGATTCACAGAAACCCCGAGAGGGTCAACAGAGTTAGGAGCCTTCTTAATTCGAGACCGGGGTTTTACTGACTCTTGCCGCCTAGACCGCAGTCGACATCTCAGACGGAGACACTGTTGCTCACACATATGTTTGCACTATGTCTTCATATCGACGACTACGCGACGGACACGACGCTTGTTGCACATGATCTGAGTCAAAAAGTTACCATGTGCGTCACCATTTCAGCACGGATATCTTTTCGGTTATTCATGCGAATTCCCGCCGTTAGGATCAATACGCTATTCAAATCATTAGGTTGTAAGATCGTAAAGTTAACCATACAAGATCTTAAGCGACTCGGTCTTCCCGATAGTGCCGCAGAGCCGAAGAGAGCCGTACTCGGCACGCCATTGGAGTTCCCGAAGCCACGGGTCAAAAGACGCGCGTGAGGAATGGTGGGAGGCAATGAGTTGCACGTTGTGTTCGTTCGCTAATACTGTACCTTCATCAGGGATAGACGAGTGGTTCCTTATTATGCATACGATCGCACTGCTAGGTATTAAAAAAAGTACGGATACATCCTCTTCATTGATTTTCTGCATCTACATCTTCTGCGTGACCGATTTCCCGCAGCCCCTCGATGCTTGACAACGGATACCAAAATGGATGAGCCCGGGAGGGTCATCGCATGAACAGCATTTGGCGACACTGCCTTCCGAACGCGATGGCAGGCTGTCGCTCCCTTCAATAAGCCAGGGGCGTGGTGAACTTCCCAGCATGAAACTCCGATCTGACTGATTATCGGTGAACACGATCTTACACACATATATACGTTGACCGCTATGGTGGCTCACTCGTCTCTCGGACCACTCCATGTCCAGAGACCGCCGGCGAACCCAGCATATAGGAGAGGCGGTTTGTTCGGGGAGTACTTGACTGCCGTCAGTCAAGTTCTCCTCCGAACAAACTGATTCTGCTGATCCTCCTCATAGGAACGTTTCCCAAATCCATAGACTCGGCGCCATGATCGGAACAAGTTGTCCTGCTTCGAGATGTCGAGGATTTGGCTCTTTTATTACACGACATCCGAGTCAACGACGCCCAACGAGGAGACGAAGAAGACAGCAACTACATCCACGGTACCGAGTGACCGCCAACTCCATCATAGTCCCCTCCTTTCACCCGATTTTCTCTTTCTCGCCGCACCATTATTCCACTCATACTCGATTGTCCTACGTAACATATATGGGGTAACGCACCCAGACCGGGCATGAATGGATTTTTTTTAAAAGTACAGATCGGCAGACAAGCTCCGAGTCGATATCTTCCAGTTCAAGTTTCAATGGCTCTGCTCCTATAAACTGAGAATAGACGACATCATTCAATACGAGCGGCTGTCCTACCCCAGGAGGAAACGCCCCCCACCACGTTCTCACCATCTGTCCAGTCATGATCCTATGCACATAACACTCCCCCACGAGCGTATACCGCCTGTCCTCCCACCGTCAGGACGTCAGCGCCAAACAACACGACGATCCGATCACCGAGCTGCATAGCCCCAGGTCCGATACCCCCTCGTTGTGAATAGAAACTTGCGCCCATCGCACACATCCAAAACCACATCCTGGAACCGCATCCACGAACCCCCTTCCGCGAGACGACGGAGAGCGGTAGTATTGGGCATCAAATTCTGAGAAATTGGCATCGAGGGTGGTGCCTAGGAGAGTGGCCCCTGCAGTGAGGGCGGAGACGAACGTATCACCGCTTGCATAGGAAGCGGTTGTGGTGTCGAGTTCCATACTGTACTGACAGGATTCTCGAACAGGTTGTGATTCGGGGGGGGGGGGGGGGGGGGGGGGTGTTTTTTTTCGGCCGAAAAAAAGGGGCCGCTCCCCACCTGTGTGTTTTGGTTTGCCCCAGACATGT
>JBBPMQ010000085.1:14766-59240 GCA_038090375.1 Boletus rubroflammeus
GGGGGGGGGGGCGGGGGGGGGGGGGTGTGGGGGGGGGGTGGGGGGCCGGGGGGCGGGGGGGGGGGGGGAAGTCTTTGTTCCCGCTAACAAAATGGTCCCTAGCCTCACTGTGGCTTCTCGATAGACCTCCAATGATGGCTTTGTCTTGTTTTGCTTGATTCGGACGAACACGGAAGTGACCGCAACAGCAACTCCGCTCGTTTCCAAAATTCATTACAGTCTCTACGACCAACCCAACTCAAGCCATGCTAGCAACTCGGGCGTCGACCGCTAAACGTCTGGCACGCTCATTCGCCACCGTCGTCGAATCCAAGTCCTCTGGAATAAAAGTCGCCGCCGTCGACAATGGTCAGCCAACAACCGCCGTCACCTTCCTCGTCAAAGCCGGCAGTCGGTACGAACCAAGTCCAGGCGTCGCCCATGCCTTGAAAAACTTTGCTTTCAAGGTTTGTTCAACCTTTTCAGCTCACCAAAAACCTGCACCACCACTTCCCCTCTAGAGCACGGCGAAGCGGTCGACGCTCGGAACTGTACGAGAGAGCGATCTCTACGGCGGTGTTCTCTCTGCCAGTCTGTCACGCGAATATCTCGCATTTACCTCCGAGTTCCTCCGCGGTGACGAGTACGTGTAGTTTCCTGTTGAATGTGTGGTGCCAACCCACTTTTTAGGTCCTTCTTCACTTCCCTGCTAACCTCCGTCCTCACCACCCCTAAATTCCTTCCCCACGAGTACACGGAATACGTCCTCCCTGTCGTCCGGGATGAGGCTACTGCTACCTCTCAATCGCCAAGCACTGTCGCCGTCGAAGCTGCACATGCCCTTGCCTTCCGTACTGGTCTCGGTGCGTCACTGTTCGCGGGCCCCCATACCCCCGTCTCCCTCGAATCCGTGAAATCTTTCGCAAAAGAGACTTTCACCTTGGGCCACGTTGCCGTCGTCGGTACCGGCATCGACTCGACACGTCTCGCGGAGCTCGTCGACAAGGCTCTCGCAGATGCCGCCCTTCCCGCAAGCTCACCCGTCACGGCCGCGCCTTCGAAATACTTTGGTGGTTCGACGCGAATTGATTCGCATGAGGGTCCTCAGACCGTTTTCATTGGCTTTGGTACTACGACGCCGTCACCTGTGTTCTCTGTCCTCAGTGCACATGTCGCACCGAAGCAGTCGCTCAAGTGGCCTTCTGCACGCCCTCCTGCAACCGTCACCTCGATGCACCTTCCTTATTCCGACGCCGTTTTGACCGGTGTTCTGGTGCAGGGCGCTGATGCGAAGAGCGTCACGGAGGCTGCCAAGGGTGTCGTTGAAAAACTGAAGAAGCCTCTAAGCATAGACGAGCTTAAGATCGCTGTTGCACGCGCCAAATTTGGTGCTGCTGCCGCTGTCGAAGGTAGGGAAGGTCTCGTGGAGGCTATTGGCGGTCAAGTGAGTTATTCCGCATTCCGTTGTCGGAATAGATTGGTTGACGTTTTCTGCTCAGATTTTCTCGAATGGGAATGCCTCGATTGAGAGTACATTGGCTGCGCTGGACAACATTGATGCAGCTGCTGTCTCCAAAGTGAGTGCGATCCAAGTTACCCGTGTCTTCCGGTCACTGAATGTCTTGCTTCACTTCGTAGGCTGTCTCCGAGCTCACCGCGTCCGCACCGACGTTTGTTGTTGTTGGTGATATCAAGGCACTGCCATACGCTGACGAGATTGGGCTTTGACTGCCATGACCGTGAGGAGTGGTATACCTATCAGGGGGATGTAATGACAATAGATAGAGTCGTTGAAACCCGAGCTTCTACTTTGTGGGGATCGTTTGCTGAATTGAACATGGCTCGGTAATTCACGACATCATTCGCTTCCTATGCCATCCAGAACTGACCGCTTCAAACTGGTAAGCTCGATTTCTCAATTACTCGATTGCTTTCCCTGACTCGTTGGCGCGTTTACCACTAGACTGATCATTGGGTGCCTATCGAACAAAGACTCAGACAATGCTTCAGACAAGGATTGACAGTTGGTGAAGACGATATATTCATTTGCTTCTCAACGATGCCCTCCCCCCGAACGCGCCCGCATTAGTGTTTGGAAGCGAGGGTGGATGTGGTAGGCACCTGCGAGGCAAATACACGGATTAGTGTGGGCGGCACTTGTTCCTTCACAGCGTCGTTGCGAAGCGTCAGCAATATCGATATCTGTTAGTGTATGATACTGCATGTCTGGGTCCCACCCCGAACACGCCGCCCAGCATGTGAGTCATCAAAATTCTTCAGTGTGGTCGTCTGCCTCCTCACGGCACTGCTGAAGGTGTCTCAGAAGGTCTTTGGCCCACACCGAGGTCGTTTGTACGCCTGTCTTCAAGACCAACCATTCGGAAAGCTTGGTAAATTGCTTCGTCGGAGACAGTATCGAGACTTGAGAGCAACTTGTCGTATGCGTATGTAGCGTTCACTTGAACACGGAGATCTATGTTGATGTCTATCAATCGCTTCGTGGTCTTGTATAACACCAGCGCCGCGGGTGTATGATCCAAATGATCAGCCTCGTCGACCATAGTATGGTCATAAAACATGGGCATGATCCTATTGGTGTCCCCGTCGTCCACTCAGCGAGCACACCGAAACCCACCAAACAGCATCACCGCAGCGAGATGGATGACCTCGTCCGGACTCTCCTCGCCCCCCACGGTGGCGTGGCATGCAGACAGGTGCAAACTGTGGGGTGGTGCTTCACATCGCATCGCATAATTTCAGATGAGTCCGTCACCCAGTGCAAAGACGGGCCTGAGGCATGCTCTTGTGATTCGGAAAGGGGTGTTGGTCGGGTAGGACGACCAGTCTATCTAGCTGTACTGGCTCGGGTTGACAATAACGACAAGCCCTTCGCTGGACCGCTTTTCGCAGATCTGGGAAGAGCGAAGATTAGGGGAAACTGCGAGAGAGGTTAGGTAACCTGCGAATATCGGTCACAGCATCCCGGAAGTGGACGTTCAGTAGGGGAACTTGGGAAGGATAACCCCGAGGGAATCCAGGAATCCAGGCACAGCTTTGGAAACCTAAGCCAGCCTCTCCTTCCGCTCATCCAGGTTAATTAGAGTTTAGCAGTGAGGAATAGACGAAAAACAACAACGCATGGTTGGCCTACTGCAGAGCTCGAGGATGGAAGGCTCCGAAAAAAACATATAATCCGGGTTTCTCAGCTTCAAATTGGTACACGGAGATGCCAAGAAACCAAGGCCACCGTTTGTGAATTATGTATCAGCAGGAAACGATTGCTGTCATATGTTACGAGTGTCCGGACTCACCTTGAGATTGCTTGACAATGATGAGCGGAGGGTGCGCAGCGGTGCTAAACAATCCACGGCGCAGGTCCTGGGGCACTCTTCCGGGGCTGCGTACTTGTATATAGCAAGGGTCACTGGTCAAATATTCACATTCATCCCTCGCACAGTCCCCAACAGAACAACCTCATCAGGTATGGCTTTCTCAGTGGCCGGACAAAAGGTATAACGAGTCTTGGAATTCGACGTACTTGAACCTTAGAGGAACGCAACAGCGTCGGCGCACATGCTGACAGTGTGAACAAGTTGATTGAATCAATCGACCGTCTACTTGAATTGAAGTTTGAGTTTGCAGCTGAGATAGTTTTTGCCAACGGTGGTGTTGTCCCGGAGCCAAGTTACACCACTGGCACTGCTAGAAAATCCCCACGGCGGTCCTATCCTTTGAACCGAGGGAGGGGCGACATCAATTCGACATTGTGTACGACGAGCGTCTATAGGTCGGCGGCAGTCCAATTTCAGAGAGAAATTGCCAACGTATTACATGTCCAACACTGACATACCGCTCCACACCATCGCACCCAACTCACGATCACGCGCAGCGTACGCTCCTCTCACCGACCAGCACAACTTCAATTCACAATTGGGAGACGACCGAACACCCGAGAAAACAAATATGCACACAGGTGCACTCAGGAGCGGTGCTGCGGTGCGAACCGCGACTCGTGAGTTCGGGAGTGGACGTTCAAAGGGCAAGGGGAAGCAACGGGAACAGTACGCAGACGAGTCAGACGAGGAAGCTACATTGTTGGGACACGTCGAGAGGAGTGCGGACGGTGATCCTGACGGCGACGACGACGGTGATATTGGCAGCGAGGGACAGGGCTCGACTAGGCTGAGGCGTTTGGAGGGATCGCAAGTGTCTAAGGTGCGTTAATTTGTTTTGCGAGATGGTCACAACGATCGTAGACGTTGGTATTCACACCTTGACTCTGACAGCGTTCATCAACACTCATCAGAGCGGGAAGCAGAGGCAGGCAGGACAAATCCCGTACCATCCCATTCAGACCTCCAGGTAGGCGTTTCTTTTCTTTGTTCACTCAATCTACGCTGGTTATTGATCGCCGCACATGATCATTATCGCTCTGGTGTGCTCTGCAGAGAAATTTCAATCCCGCTTCCCTCCCAACATCGTTCGCAACCAAAAGTACAACATATTCACCTTCTTCCCGGTTGTTCTATACGAACAGTTCAAATACTTCTTCAATCTGTATTTTCTGCTCGTCGCACTTTCGCAGTTCATTCCTGCACTCAAGATCGGTGCGCCCATCAGAATATCTCCTTTCCTTTCCCATCGTGTCTCATGTGTTTATATATTGTTTAGGTTTCATAATCACGTATGTGGCACCACTCGCTTTCGTCCTATGCGTCACAATGGGAAAAGAAGCATACGATGACTACAAACGCAATCTCCGAGACCGCGAAGCCAATTCTCAGAAATACTTGACATTGGTTCCCCCTTCTTCTCACAAACGCACGAGTTTCCGCTCATCCGAGTCTACGACCCTATTCGATGTCTCTGATCCCGAACTCCAGGGGCAATCGCACTCTCAGCCGGATTCAGGTCCACACACGCGTTCCGTGCCATCTTCGTCTCTCAAAGTTGGTGATCTCGTACTCCTCGAGAAGAACGATCGCGTACCCGCCGACATGATTTTGCTTCGAACATCTGATCCTTCTGGAACTTGCTTCATACGTACGGATCAGCTCGATGGTGAGACAGACTGGAAAGCCCGCGTTGCCGTCGCTGTGACGCAGGGCTTAAAAGGGGGTGAAAGCGAGGTTATGATAGTCGAGGGAGAGGTTTACGCTGATGCCCCGATCAAGGATATTCACAACTTCGTCGGTACTATCACTGTGCACTCAAGGTCTGACTCAGGACATGCACATGGGAACTCCTCCCCGAGTGTGGAACCCCTTTCGGCGGAGAACGTGCTTTGGGCAAATACTGTATTAGCTGCGGGATCTGCTGTCGGGTTCGTGGTATACACGGGAAGTGAGACGAGGGCAGTCATGAATACAAGCCATCCCGAGACAAAGGTTGGGCTGCTAGATCTGGAGATTAACAGACTCGCTAAGGTGTGTTCCGTTTCAATATATCGAATTGTCAATTTGAGGTCTACCTTTCTCTTGCTGACGTAGTACCATTGAGAAACCGACGCTAATGGCGTACTTTCCTGTTAGATCCTTTGCGCGGTCACGTTTGCGCTCTCCATGGTGCTTGTAGCGTTGAATGGGTTCCGCGGGCTTTGGTATATATATGTGTTTAGGTTCTTGATTCTGTTCTCGTCCATCATACCTATCAGGTGTGTTTCCCATCTTCATCCCCTGAATCGATGTTTATGCTAATCTCTTTCCAAAAGTCTCCGCGTTAACCTTGACATGGGCAAAACGGTATACGCACAACAAATTATGACGGACAGCGAGATTCCAGGTACGATCGTCCGCACAAGTACCCTTCCAGAAGAACTTGGAAGGATCGAATATCTGCTGAGTGACAAGACTGGAACGCTCACGCAAAACGGTTCGTGTTTCTGTCACCGCGCATCCGATGGTATGGTTGACAGAAATTATACTAGAAATGGAGATGAAGAAGCTACACATGGGTACGATATCTTACGGGTTTGACGCGATGGACGAAGTTGCGCATCAGCTTGCGATGGCGTTTGGAGCGGAGCACGGTACGTCGTTTTTCCTTGTTCAGAGCAAATCATATCTGAGGTCTATGGATTCGCAAGGTGCCAGATCTGGGTCAATTGCAACGGGCGCACAACTTGCTACTCGTGGCCGCAGAGATATGTCCTCTAGGTTACGAGATGTCGTCCTCAGTCTCGCGCTGTGCCACAATGTATGTATCCTTCTGCCCTCACCCGCGCGCTTATTGACCGTTTGACTGCCCAGGTAACTCCTGTAACGAACGACGACGGTACTATAACCTACCAAGCGTCTTCCCCTGACGAAGTTGCCATTGTCAAATGGACAGAGTCGGTCGGTCTGACACTCACCGCACGGGACCGTACCTCGACAACCCTACAAACGCCTACTGGTTCCTCGCTGAACTACGACATCCTCGAGCTCTTTCCCTTCACCTCTGAGTCAAAACGTATGAGTATCGTCGTACGTGAGACCAACACTGGAGAAATTTTGTTCTTGCAAAAAGGCGCGGATGTGGTCATGGCAAGGATCGTGCAGAAGAACGATTGGCTCGAGGAGGAGACTGGGAATATGGCGAGAGAGGGGTTGAGGACGCTGGTGGTTGGCAGGAAGAGGTTGACAGCACAACATTACGCAGCGTTCAGACAACGACACCACGAAGCGAGCGTGAAGACCGAGGGAAGGAACGAAGCGATGGCGGCTGTCGTCTCGGAATACTTGGAGAGAGATCTGGAACTATTGGGTTTGACGGGCGTCGAGGACAAGCTTCAGGATGACGTCAAGTCGTCGTTGGAGTTGTTGAGGAACGCTGGGATCAAGATTTGGATGTTGACGGGCGATAAGATTGAGACGGCGAGGTGTATCGCAATCTCGACTAAACTCGTCGCGAGGAATCAGTACATTCATGAAGTCGCGAAACGTGAGTCCACCCTTGTTTGTCTCTCAATTTCATTGGCGCTGAGCAATTTGTCAGTGAAAACATCGGATCAGGTTCGTGACGAGCTCGAGTTCCTGCAATCAAAGCTAGATTGTTGTCTTGTCATCGATGGCGAATCCTTACAAGTACGTTGGTCCCCTCTTCTGTGCATTCAACTAATGTGACGTTTGCCGTGATAGCTTTGTCTGAACTTGTACAAGAATGAATTCATCGAAATAACCACCAAACTATCTGCTGTCGTCGCCTGTCGCTGTTCTCCTACGCAGAAAGCAGACGTGGCACGTCTCATTCGTCACTACACCAAGAAACGGGTGTGTTGTATTGGCGATGGTGGGAACGATGTGAGTATGATACAGGCTGCAGACGTCGGTGAGTCCAGCACCTCGACGGTCCTCTACTTGCACTCACTTGCTCCCATGTTGCTAGGCGTCGGAATTGTAGGCAAGGAAGGAAAACAGGCCTCCCTCGCCGCTGACTTTTCCGTCAATCAATTCAGTCACCTCACCAAGCTCCTCATGTGGCATGGCCGCAACTCTTACCGTCGTTCCGCCAAACTCGCCCAATTCGTCATCCACCGCGGTCTCATCATCTCGGTGATGCAAGCCGTGTTCTCGGCGATATTCTACTTTGCACCGATCGCGTTATACCAAGGATGGCTCATGATTGGCTATGCGACGATCTATACGATGGCGCCCGTGTTTTCGTTGGTGTTGGACACGGACGTGAACGAAGATTTGGCATTGATATACCCCGAGTTGTACAAGGAGCTCACAAAGGTACGCGCCGAGCTGGCTCCGCGAGGACATGGATAACCACTTTTCGCAAAATAATAATAATAATAATTCAGGGCCGAGCGCTCTCTTACAAGACGTTCTTCCAATGGTTGATGATCAGTGTATACCAGGGTCCGTCTACTTGTTAACCCGCGTCAAGAAAACGATCCCGCTCACCCTTTCTTTTTTTTTTTTGGGGGGGGGGGTGTTGCGAACACACAGGCGCGGCGATCATGCTCGTGTCCCTCGTGCTCTTCGAGACTGAATTCTTGAATATCGTCTCCATCTCTTTCACCTCGCTCATCCTAAACGAACTGATCATGGTCGCCTTGGAGATCACGACTTGGTAAGCCCTTGTCTCCTTTTTCACATCATCACACCCCCTGTCACATTGTGTCGTTGTTGATGCATGAGTCTCTCTCCCTTCCCCCTCCCCTTCCCCCCGCGCGCACGCATATAGGCACACATACATGGTCATTTCTGAGGTGGTCACGCTCTTCTTCTACGTCATCAGCATCGCTTTCTTGCCGGAATACTTTGGTGCGTTTTCTCTTTGATAGGGTTCACCCTGACAGTGAAAACTCACCCACTACTCGCTCCCCAAGACCTCGAATTCGTGGTGTCCACTCGTTTTGCATGGAAAGTGGCCGTCATCGTGGCGATCAGTGCACTCCCTCTGTACGTCATCAAGTTGATACGCAGTCGGATCGCACCCGCCGCGTCGAGCAAGTTACTCTAGCCTTTAGCATAGATTGCATCCTTGACGTAGTCCCACATTCTTTTCTTGCTTTTGCGGAAATAAATAAATAACTTATCTTAAGTGGGGAGACTTGTGCGCACACAGCAATACCGAAATCTTTTCAAATCTTTATGATGTATTTCTGCTTTGTTTACCTCGACCGCACCATCGACTAGACGGATATTGCAGATGAAGCACATGAGAAAAAGGTGAAGCAGGGAGGAGGGGGGAGGGCTGCGAAAGGAACGCCTCGACGGACAACAAGGGTGGATGGAAAAGAAAAAGAACAAAATGAGGCTACTAATGGGATGTTACTACACTGATTAGGTAGAGTCAGTTGCCGGCGTGAGGTGGTGGAGAGGGATTGAGGGGATTAACGAATGCGTTCGGGAAAAAGCCTGCGGGAGATTGCCAGGACGGTTCTGGACTGATGTTCCCCCACAGCGAGCCACCGATCGGGGGTGGCCGTGGTGAGCCGAAGCCGGGTGGAGGTGCGGGAGGACCCCAGGGTGGTCGTGCTTCGACCACGGCGCGCGGGCTGGTAGTCGTGACCCAAGACTGACCGACAGCACCAGGCACCATACGCCTCCCGGGTGGTGGGACGACTTCGTCATCGTCTGCTGCGAGGGCGGATGATCCCAGGACACCCTTTGGACTGGGAGACCGGCGAACGGGTGAACCAGACCCAGATCCCGATGCTTCACCAGTAGTGGGTCGCGCGATAGGCGCTATCGGTGCTGGTGGCGCAATCGGAACAATAGCGACCGGCCTTGCAACAGGACCGGGGCCGGGCTCTGGCAAGGACGCCTTTCTGGAAGGAACAGCAGCGAACAGTGTCGGAGAGGCGATGGGATTCTGGACCATTTTCGACGGGGTTCCTATGGGCGCGGGTTGGGGATGCCCACGGCCGAAAGGCGAGTCGAAGGGTGAGGGTGATCCAAAACCTCTCGGGAGAGCTGAGGGGGCTAGTGAGGGAGGTGGCCCTTGTGAAATCGAAGGTCCAGGTCCAAAGATTCCGAACGGCGGAGGCGGCACATAGGGAGGGAGTGTAGTCGGTGGCGGGACCATCCCTGGAGCTGGCGGGTACAAGGGGGCCACCGGCGGTGGAAAGGCATTCGGAGCAGAAGGGGCAACAGGGGTAGCAGGTTGAGATGTAGTGGCCAAGGGGCGCTGAGACGTCGTGCGACTTGGAGTCGTTGCTGGGGTAGGCGTAACTGCGAGCTTGTTCAGTATCTTCTTCGTAGAGCCATTAGTGCTCTGCGAACGCTGAGCGGAGCCCGAGGCACGAGGAGAGGTAGGCTGGCGAGCACTCTTGGCTGCAGCGCGTTGCTGTTGTGCAAGACGTTCCTTCTCAGCTTTCTCTTCTCGTTCCTTCGCCAGCTTCTTCTCTCGCTCCTCCTTCTCTTGCTGCTCCTTCTTAGCAGCCTCGCGTGCTGCCTTGTCAGCAGCAGCCTTGGCCTCCCGTTCTTCCCTAGCTTTGCGCTCCTTCTCCTCTCTTTCGCGTCTTTCCTGCTTCGACTTTTCCTCCTTTTCCTTGCGCCTGCGTTCCCGCTCAGCTTCCCGCTCCCTCTCCTCTGCAAGGCGCTTGCGACGCTCTTCTTCTTTGCGTTGCTTCTCCTCTTCACGAGCGGCCTCGCGCCTAGTCTTCTCTTCCTCCTTTTTCTTGCGCATCTCCTCCTCGTGTGCCTGCTGCTTGGCCTTCATGGCCGCCTCCTCAGCCGCCTTCTCCGCAGCCTTGGTTGCTTTCTCTTCGTCCTTTGCCATTTTCTGCTGCCTGAAACCACACTTGAGTTACACGCGAGAAACGGAGTGAAGCACACTGTACTTTTTCTTGTCCTTCTTCCTCTGGTTCTGCGTCTGCTTCTTGGCCTCCCGTTCCCTTGTGAGCTTGTCTTCGTCCTCCAGTTCACGAAGCAGCTGTTGTTGACGTTCCTGGGCAACCTTTTCGCGGTACGCTTGAAGGACGCGTTGCTCGAACATGCGGGCTGCAAAGATAGAAAACATCCGCTTGCCCTCCTCCATCTTCTGCTCCTCGGTCATGACCTTCATGTCACAGATATCGCTGAGCACAAGAACTGAAAGTCACCATTGGGATCTCACCTCCTCGTCATCGTCATCGTCATCCTCGTCTTCATCGTCTTCATCCTCCTCATCGCCCTCATCCTCCTCGACATCACTGTCATCCTCGACATCCGCCGCGGCTTCCTCTTCACGTTGCATCCGACGCTCTGCAAGCTGCTCCATCATCTCCAAAAACTTCTGTCCATCGTTTTTCAAAAGATCGTCCGCGACGGTCAAGATGTTGTTGGGCCCTGTGACAGAGATGAGAAAAAATTGGAGCGCAGATAAGGGCGACGTGCCTGTTACAGTGAGGCTATTGCCCAAATTAAATAGCCCGTCTCGACTGCTCGCCTTTGTACCGTTCACCGGCCTACGCCCGCGCGAACCAACGTTTCTTCGATCTCGTGGTTTGACGTCCTCTTCTTCCTCCTCCGCAGCATCCTCCTCTTCTTCCTCTTCCTCCTCCTCATCCTCATCGTACTCTTCCTCTTCCTCATACTCATCCTCGTCTGCCTCATCGTCATCAAACTCACTCTCGTGTTTCGGAGGTTTTCGGCCGTTGGTGAGAGCGGGTGTTCTATTTGGCCGTGGAGGATGATGTGTGGATTTAGTATGATGATGTCCAATGACAGTACCGTTCTTATTGAGCTCGACGCTTCCAGGAAAAGGCCCAGGCCCAGGTGGAGGTGGTAGGGTGCCGCCGGAATTGACATAGCGCTGCTGATAGTTCGCGTACTGTTCTAGCTCCTCGTAATAAGCATCGTACAGTACCTCAAGCTCTTCTTCGATCGCATGTCTAAGAGTCCATTGATCATACGACCACGAGGATGCCGGGGACGCAGTTGCAGAATTTTTTCCCAATCCGATCGAGCAAGGAGCAAAAGGCCAAAAGTCATCATACGTCAGCCAATCGTTCTTTCCAATCATGATGACGCGTGAAAAAGGGTACCAACCGCTTCCGCCCACAGACAGCACAGCTACAGCTGTGCTTCTGTTGTTCTTTCATCTTCTTCAAGACGGTGTCCTTCTCGATCTTGACCAAATTGCGACGCTCGTCCTCTCCTAGAGCGAGCCAAAACTCTTTGATCCGTTCGCGCTCTTCGGTCGTGCTCGTGCTCCAGATCTTGCTGTTATTTTGCGGGGCCTTGGTGGGGCCGGAGCCGGCCGGGGGACGGGATTTGTGAGGGACAGATGCGTTCGACGATGGCGGCGATGGATGATGGTGTGAGTAAGGATGAGGAGTTATCGGAGCCTTTGATGCAGCTCGTGCAGTCCTAGCAGGCTGCTGGCCGTTACCGGGGACGGGAGCGGTGGCGGGATTTGTAGTGGTCGTCGCTGTCGTTGTTGGTGGATATGACATTGGTTGTTTTCCCTGTGCGCGAGAGCTTGGGGGAGGATTTGCGAAAGAATTTTCTTTTGTCGGTGGACGAGCAGCGGGCATGGCGTTGGCGGTGAGAGGAGGACGCTCCCTCAAATCCACCGTTGCCGTGGGACGTCCTCTGCCCTTTTCCGGTGCCGACTCCGGTGCCGACTTTGCCGACCGCGTCTCTCCACCGGGTGCCGCGTTCGGCACGGGAGGAGCCACCGGAGCTTCCGCCGGACTCTTAGCATTCTTTTTCCGCTTGTTTTCCTTAGCAGCCTCAGCAGCTGTAACTCGCTCAGGCGAACGCGTAGTACTCCTAGTCTTAGTGCTAACGTCAGTGGGGGGCTTCTGCGGTCCGGTTCCTGTGCGAGTTCGCGCAGCTGTCTCTCCGTAACTCAGAACAACGTGCGCGACGGCATCGGGTTTTGAAGGATGTGGTCCAGTGCGTGGGCGCGCAGGGTGGGGCTGCATGTCAATCTCGTCTTCTAGGTCTTCTTCCTCAAAGCCACCGTCCACTTCATCTTCGCTGTAATAGTCCTCCTCCGCAAACTCGTGCTCCCCACTTTCAAATTCATTGAGAAGCACGACGTTTGTCTGTGGCAAAGGACCACGAGGAGGCTGGCCAGGTGCAGGGGGCACTGCGCTCAGTGCTGCGGCTGCAGCTTGCTCTACGGATAGTGTGAAGGCGGGATCGGAAAATATGGATGGATCAAAAGGCAGCGGTGGGTATGCGCCTGGGGGATATCCCGGAATGCCCTTTGTGGCCATCGTCGCTGTCGCCGTCGCAGTACCGTTTTTGAGGTACGTATCTGACTGAACCATCTGCTGGGCAATATTGTACATAGTTTGTGCCTTGGAGACTCTCTCATCAGTAAACCGTACGCAACAAAGCGGCAATCGCACTCACAAAATTTTTGATATGAGGTGGAAAAGACGACCAATATTCATCGTCTGCCAACGCTGGACCATTCGTTCCGTTCGGCTTGGGCAACGGAGGCTGAGAGTTGGGTTGGGTCGCCTTTCGGCTATTTGCTTGAACCTCGATATTGCGCCAATGCAAGTCGTTTGGGGTGGTAGCCAGAATTTCACCGTGCAGCTGTGTAGTCACTCCACCACCGGGACGAGCGAGCGCAGTGGCAGACGTCGTGACGTATCCGGTGGTGGTGATACGTACGGACTCGAGCTGTGGAGAGAGGCCACTTATGGGCGGCGGTGGCATGATGGATTCCTCAAGGCTCGGCATGTCATCGCAGAGGTCACCTTCCTGCAGTGCAGCATTCTGAGGCTCTTTTCCCTTTCCCTTCTTCTTTCTGTGCTTCTTCCCATTCGCAGCAGGTAGCGCTGGCTGCACAGCGGCGGCAGGTGCTGGTGAGCGTAAGTTTGGGGCGGAAGCCAGAACAACCGCAGGCTGTTTAGCCTTTTGCGACTTTCCAGCAGCCATTCTATGCGATTTCGGGCCAGATTAACATGCACATGCTGAAAAGTGCCGAGTCGTGCTCACAAGAGGTATAGAAGCTACCCAAAGGGCGCGAAGAGGAGCGGGAGGACGATTTGCCGTGAAGAGATGCGGTGTGAGAGAGGAGATAGACGCGATCTCAAATGTTGTGTTGTGCGATTATCAGGGGATGAGTGCGATGGGAGGACGCACACTGTGTCAAGGACGTTCACGAGACAGCGGTCGAGTGTTGCCCTGATCACTTTAACACGCCCAATTACGTCCTATCGGCAAGCGCCGTCGCACGTGACACTGATAGATACAACGGAACGGATCACCGACGCCGATAACAGTCAAACCCATACCCTTTTTTATTACACAGAGATTTTCCATTTTGCGAGTTGTTTTGGAGGAATTTTGCATCCATAACCCATAGCTTTTTCTAAGTGATAGTGCCAACAAACCCTAACCCTAAGAGACAGAAGAGGCAACTTTGTATTAATCTAGAGAGTACAGGTGTAATGAGATCTAGGTGAGTAATGAGGAGGAGAAAGGAGAGTAAGGCAGGAATGATGGCACTTAGGCAGTGAGCAATGAAGAGGATCAATTACAATTACAATGGCATAGGTCATATTGGAATTTACAAACTGACAATGGACACTCAAGAACTGGACTTGGAGGCAATTGTATATATCTCAAAATATTTCAAGTGCTAGTGCCACAATTCCTTGAACCAAAAGGTCATGGAACCAGTGTAAGGAATTCTAATTATTCAGAACTAAACTTTGTATAATCAGATTTCCTTTTGGATCCCAAAGTCTAGTCACATTTGTGATTTGCTGACAATTAGGTTTATATATGTACAGAGGTATACATTTACAGGTGTTCCTTGGAACAGGTCAAAGACAACACTACCCACTTCACCTCAGTGCACAACAGTGTCAAAGGTTGCACATATTCTACACTCAGTTACATGACTAGCATAACAGATAGCAATAGCAATCAAAGTGCAGAAAAGACAAGATATATTTACAATACTCTCTTGGGAGTCTCACCAGGTAGCCTGGCTTGATGCTTCCTGCGTAGTGACCTCCTAAGTGATCCAGCAGGTGTATAGGGAGCACAAGCTGCCTGACGAGATCTCTTTGTAGGAACTCCCACCACTGTATGTATTGCATGAGGTGTTTCCAACTCATGTTTCTGGTGAGCTTCTTTTTCTTGAATTCTTTTGCTCTCTTTAAGGAAAACCGTTTGCTCTTGGAGCTCTTGGAGCTCTTTGATGACATCCAAAAATCGAAAACGGTTTTGATGATATGGATGAGAAGCATGCCATTTTCTACGCCAAGTCTGGTCAGTGGTCTCATTCCATTGTCTTCTTGTTGGGATGTCAAAACAACATTTATAACAGGACTTTGGTTGTTCCTCAGAATTATGCTCTGGGTAAATCTTATTTGGATCAAAAAGATCCTTATAGTTAGCATTGAGAGATTTAACTTTCCATGGACAAACCTGGATAAGATGCTTCTCAGAAGCATATAAGTCCTGTTGAGAGACCTCATAGCCTTGAAAATGAGTATAGGCCATGGGTGTAGCATTATAAGACAAAACAGGAATAGGATATCCTGCATTTTCATAAATGGAAACCAAAGGTTCTTCATTATAGATGGTAGTGGAAATAGATGGGATGTCAGCAGAAGTGGCAACCTCACAACTTGATAGTTGTATGGTGCGGGCACTCCGTCCTGATGCATCCTTATTCAAAAAGGATAATCCTTCTGAAAAGGCCAGGACTGGAGGCCTCACTTGCTGATCATCCTCCACTGATTCCTGCTTGATATGGTAAATTTCAAGAGGCTGGGATGGAGATAGGATGTGCTTCTGAAAAAAGGCTTGCTTGTCCAGGTTGGAGGAAGAGGAAACAGCATTGATGATAGACATCTTCTCTGAGATTGAAAATGACAAAATATAGAGGGAAGAGCTAGGGATTGAGCCACAATGATGGTAAATTGATTTCAAAATGGCAAGGAGAAGAAGAGTAAGGAAAAGAACAACAAGTGTAGGAATATCTGTGGTGAACCAAAGTGCAAGGACAACAGTCTCTCCTTAATAAAGGAGGTTTGAAGATCTCAAAGAAATGAGAGACTTGTTGCCAACTAAAACAATGAAACAAACAGATAGATAAAGAGTTGAAGATATAACCACAGTATCTGCAATAAACAAAGTATCATGCAATTCAATTGAATATTCACCAGCCTTGGATAGACAATAGTCAACAAGCTTGAATATAGAGTTGAAGTATAGAGTGGCTTTTTAGTGTTTGAGAGCAGATGCAAGTGGAAAGGAGCAAGAATTGTTGTCATTCTGAGCCCAGTTTATATATTACAATTCAAGCGGAGATAGAATTATAATTAATGAACTGTATAGTACAATAAAAGATAAGAGGGACTAATGCTATTGGTGTCCCTGAACTCCCTATCTATAGGCTGTGATGAGTCAGCACAAAAGATAAGGGTCTAGAACATGTTCTAGAATCTCTGTCCTGTGACTCCTGTCTGACTCGTGTTGAACTTGGCTGTGACACACGCTATTTGCACTCTTGAAATCATATGATTTCTACTTCATTTTTCTTATCCAGATCATGTGATCAATCATTGATGCTGTTCATATTACTCATCCTTTCTATTTTTAGTTGTCGGCAAGGTTGTATGATTGTTCAACGGAAACAAATTCATAGAAAACATCGTAAGCTACGTCCGGGATCAACATAAAGAATGCGTATCGCCACAAAAAACATCCCCCGAGTCCCATGACCAAGACCATACAAGCAAAGGGGAAAAAACGTTACTAGACCAAGAGTTGTTTCGATACCAAAATCCGATTAGCCAACCTCGTCAAGTTCGCGTCCGCCACGATGACGTCGGGGACATACTCCACGTTGAATGCTTGTTCAATCGCAGTGCAAATACGTTTCGCTTGGCGTTCTGACCAGAAACTAAAGTCGTCCGGATCCCGCGGATCGCCAGAAGGATTACTCTCGTCAGCATCCGCGCTCACATCGCGCGTACCGCCGCAAGACAAGGGAATTAGGTATGGATCGTTGTCCAAGCACAGGGGAATGATGTCAGTGAGACATTTCCTGATAGACGTAAAATCGAGAGATGTCGGCTTGTTGACTTCATTGTTTTCATCATGTCAAAGGCATTTAGGCACGGATAACATTATTAACGGTGAAAACTCTCACCGTAGATATCCAAAGGACCATCAATCCCGAGGACATTATGCTTGCCGTCATGATGATACCGAACCTAAGTAGACAGGAACATACGTGTGTCAATCGTTTGGCTAACCACGACAGCCTAACGAGAAACACACCTCATATCGCCCAGTTGTCCATGGAAGGGTCGAGCCCTGGAAGACAACAGTCCCAGTTTCCGCTTCTGGGCTCCTCGAGGACACATTGGTGTTATCGAGAGGCACATCGCCGTCCCATTCCTTATTGTGAACAGGAACCCACTTTCCAAATGACGATATCTTCGTAATCAACGTCGACTTGTTCGCACCAACCTATTTAATGCTCCTATCAATCAATCACGTCAAGAAAATGAAACCGCCGCACCCTGTAGATGCCAATCCAATCACGCCGAGAGTGGCGCTGGGGAGCTTCCCACTTGACATGAATAGGCTCTCCAAGGTGGAACCGCGTATCGCCAGATTCACTGGGAGAGATCGAGACTTTGTATTTGGCAGTATCATAAGAAGACAAGTCATTCGCAACGCGTCTAAGAGAACCAGAGCGGGGAAAACCAGATTATCGATATCGGGAACGGAGAATAGATAACGGGGAGCTCACGTTATGACCAGGCGTTCACGCGATTGTTGCAAAAGCACTTTGGTCTCTTGCATGACTTCCGATATCTTTGGTCTCGCTAGGCGGCTTATCAGTGCAAATGCCACGAAAGGAAACGCATTCTGTTTGACTCACACTTCGCCAAGAATTCTTCCACGACATCGGCAGTCTCCTCGAACACTTTATCAAAAGTTCCTTTGACTTCCTTTGCAACTCTCCTAATCTTTGGTGCATGACGCCCAGCGCGAGACTCCAGAAGTCGCGCGTTTTTGCTCGCGACGTTTTTGATGACCTTGACAAAACCTGCCTCCTTGCGTAAACTATCCCCATACAATTTCCGCATGTGAGGGCTATCGCCATAATCAGCATACAGTGTCAACCACTGATGGATGAACGAGAATCAGCGGGACTTACGTCTCGACATTGTGCAAAAACCACCAATGTGCGAAGAATCTCAGGACCGCAAGGATGCCTACAAGTTTGCTGCCACTGATAAGCGCAAGTCCGATAAATGATGCACCGCTCATGAGTTCAGGATTGTCGAGATACCTTTGAACGGTTCGCTTGACAACGTTTCAAAACACAAACTTGAGAAATAGCTCACCGGAAGATGCCAGTGTATTCCAAATGGGCAGGGAAGTCTTCTGCAAAGAAATCTCCGTAGAACCATCCTGAGTGTATCAAGTGAGCCAATGTTTTCTGATGGAACCGAAATGCATACCAAACACGCCGAGAACTTCATACGACTCCATGGCCGCCCAGATGTGAAGGCCAAGCAGTAGCTTTCAGGAATGAACAAAAAATACACCACGAATAAAACGGGAAGGCGTACCGCCCCCAATGTATGGCACAAAAGATCGTCTCCCTCCGACCACGATTTCGGTAATTCATAGGTCTTCACGGCAAGGCCAACGAGGGAAACTGTAAGAAAAATGTAAGCAGGCAAGAAAGATACGGACTAGAGGAAAGTAGATACGATAAGTCATGCACAAGCTCATGTTACACAGCGACTTCCAATTCGTAAATGCCTCCTGCACTGCACCGTCGCCATTATCGTTCACAGGATAGGGGTAGTTCTTGAGGAAGTGGCGAACAAGGAACTTGGACCGACTTTGCGCCTGCAGGAGAAGTCCCAAGCCAAAACTGTGGAAGATGCACCAGGCAGACGCGTGAGCGAAATGCAACGCCAGAGTCGCACGATGCGACATGATTGGGAGACAGGAAGCGACCAATATGTAGAATATCAGCAGCACCAACATCGCATCAGAAGACCTGATGCGTGAAGAATTCGGTTGAGCGAATTCTTTGAACAAGTTCCCCGATGAGCACCGTACCGTAGTAAATCAATGTTATGAAGCCCAACAACGTCACGTCTGAAGTACTTGTGATACAGATCATGCTCTGACACTGGCTGTTGTTGCACAGCAGATCTCCTGAGCGACTCGTTGCTCGCGCGTGGGGTATGGAAACTCCTGCTCGATTTCCGGGTTGGTACTGGCGTTTCGACTTCGGTCTCAAAGTCGGTTTCAGAAGCAGTCTCTCCTTCAGTTGCAGATGGAGTCGAAAGTACGTCCGTGATGTCCTGGTGGGGGGTCACTAGTGGCGCAGCGTTCTGCTTGCGAGGACCAGTCGACGCTAGGGGTCTACGTACAGCAATCGGTTGACGTTTCCCATACATTCGCTCGATATCTAAACGGAACGTCAACGTTCGTTGTCAAAGGAAGTGTAGCAAGACGTACGCGGATTCTCGAAGAACACCAAGAAAGCAAACTGAGAGGCATGGGCGACCAGACTTGCAAATAACACGGGATAGCTGCCAACGATCAACGACAGACCGTAGTAGCCCGCGTAGCCTGCAAGGCACCCAACATTCGAGCATCTCAGAAGGGAATGAGTAGAACGACCTACCGACGGAGTACATCGGGTGCGGTGCGAGCTCGAACACCCCATCAAAGACCAGGTTACCGCGTTGGAAGAAGACGTCACCCCAGTACCAGCCATAATCCTTCACGACGCCGTGTGCTTCCGTTTTGACCCAGAGATTGAACGCGATCAGTGCGATACCGCCAACCCAACTAACAAGGTGTCAGTCGTCGAGAGTAATCGCTCCATGACAAGAACCTACCGCATGACGTGGACAGTGAACGAAAGTCCCACAGGAACTCGGAACCAAGAAAAGGCGAACATGCAATACGCCAGGAAATCACTGCACACGAGGTTGAGGATCAGCATGACCGCACAAGCAACGCTCGACGCACTTCAAGAGAATGACATCTACCAGCTGTCTGAACAAGAGCCAAGTGTTGTACTCCAACGGAAGCTCCTGTAGGAAACGGGCAAAGTCAGCACGCGATCGAGCCAATCTCGATACACCCACATCGAACGAGTAATCTTTGCCCATCTTACCGGCAAGTTGTGCACGAATCCAGTTTCTCATCGCAGGATTACGATTGTCGTCAAGCCATCCCAACCGCTGAATTTCTCGAACGATCCACTTCTTCTTGCTCTGTTTTGTAAGAACCCAACCCAAACCAGCATCGTACGCAGCCCGCCAAAACGCAAAATAGACTAGGAAGAATATTTTGCATGCTGACCGGGGCAAGAGATAAAATAGGACGAGTTGGAAACCCAGCAGGGATAAATTGAGAATGTCCAGGTGACTTTTTGGGTATGCAGGGTGAAATAGCGCCGTAAGGACATCGTGGGTAGTTGGCACGCGAAAGACTATTGGAAGACATATTTATAGCGTTTGTGGAAGCAGCGTCAAATGAGCGGCCACGCACCTTCACCATTGGATGTCTTACCCCACACGACCTCTTCTCGCTGGGGGTTCAGACGGGGTTTCTCGTCTCGGTCATCAACGACATGAACTTGATCGACGTGGTTGGATGTTCCTGCTGAATCTGAGAGTCTCCTCTGGCGCAATCCTTGTGGACTCGCCAACGCCATCGCTGCAAGGAACACGTCGAACGGGACAGAACGGCAATGCGAAAATCGGCTCAATAAAAATTGTCGCAATTTTACGTAAAAGAAAAACCGAAGAACATAAGGACGGAGCCCTCCCATGTCGCTTAAACTTGACGTCCATTTTGTTTCAACCGCGACTCTGAAAAATCACAAACACGACGCATGATTTCCAAGTTTAGCTCCATTTTTCGTACCCTTTTTATTCACTCTTCGTTCGACTCATTTCATTGAGCGTCGAGTTGATAATGTTAGGGAAGAGCAAGCGGCATTTTTTTCGGATGGCTTCCGTACTCGCTGTGGAAGTCGTCCCTACGAGGTGTCTTACATCCATCGCGCTTGCGTGTAACTCTCAGAAATCGTTACAGACAGCATATTGATACCATCAGTATCCACATTATACAGGCTACTATGACCACATCTACGAGATTTAGCAACATTCGTGCGTAGATTATACGGACTTGCAGCATATCAATCATGAATCATTTCAAAGTCAACTGGTTCAGGAAGTTTGGAGGGCGCCGGATCAATTGTCGAGCGTATCCTTGTAGCCTTTCTCGCTCTCGACCTCGCCTGGGATCTCTTCGAGCTTTGAAAAAAATGTCGTTAAGCCACACTCAACAAATCCAAAAGTACAACAGAACCAGACCTTGTCAAAGTCAACCAGGCACT
This sequence comes from Boletus rubroflammeus, assembly GCA_038090375.1. NCBI lineage: Eukaryota > Fungi > Basidiomycota > Agaricomycetes > Boletales > Boletaceae > Boletus > Boletus rubroflammeus. The sequence goes on from JBBPMQ010000085.1 coordinate 35,539, forward strand.
GCTCAATCCGTTGCATCGCCGTCTCCAGTTCCTCATCCGAAATCACCAATGGAGGCGCAAAACGAATACTGAGATGACGACACCATCAACCACCATCAAGATCAAACACAAAACACAGTCACCCACGTGTTGACATGCGTCGGCTTCGCGAGCACGCCCCGACTCTTCAACAGCAAACAGAATTGCCACGCGGTGTGGCCCTTCAGACTCGCCGACTCATCCATCACGACCGCGTTCAAGAGCCCCTTTCCGCGAACCTCTTTGATCAAGGGCGACTTCCCCTTGAGCGCATTCATACGTTCGCGGAAGATCTGTCCAAGGCGCTCGGCGTTCGCGGCCATTCTTTCCTCTTGAATCACACTCAGAGCCGTCATGGCAACAGCACATCCCAAAGGGTTCCTAATAAACGCGGCTTAAAACAGCACATCCATTCTCGAGGTGAACCACGCTTACCCTCCGTATGTGCTCCCATGCTGACCAGGTCCGATACAGTCCATGACTTCACGGTCCGCAAGAACCGCAGAGACGGGATAAACTATCGATCCAGAACGCGTGTCAATGATTCCCACAAGCACCCAGGAAACAAACTCGACGGACCTCCGCCAGAAAGTGCCTTGCCAAGCAAAACTATATCGGGTCGAATACCCTCGTGCTCGCAGCAGAGCATCTTCCCAGTCCGTGCCAGTCCCTGTTGCCAGATGTCAATGATCAGCATCCGATAGCGTCGTAGTGGGTAGGCGGACCAACCGTTTGGATTTCGTCGCATATGAGGAGAACATTTCTCTCCGTACACAGCTTGCGAACTTCCCGGAGATACCCCTCTGGTGGAACGACAACGCTGGGAGTCTCCATTAAAGAGAGGCAGCACACACGTCTGGGAGTGTACATACCCAGCCTCGCCTTGAATGGGCTCCAACAAGAATGCAGCGACGTTCTTCCCAAAATGATCGAGTGCACGCTTGAAATCCTCGATGTGACCATAGCGAATCGCCTGAACAGTTCCATTCGGATCCTTGTACGTAGGACCTACGCCTGCGAGATAAGGTCCAAATCCATCGCGGCTTTCCGGATCAGTACTCATGCTGTGTTTGGAACGGTCCGAGAATAGATCAACATCTTGGCCACAACACGGAGATTTCCTATCACCTACCTGATCACACCCAAAGTTCTTCCATGGAAATTCCCCGTTGGGCAGAGCACGATTGCCTTGCCTGGATCGACATTTTTGGTAGGTGTCTCGTACGCCCATTTCCTGGCCACCTTTAGGGCGGTCTCTACCGCCTCAGCGCCGGTGTTCATAGGGAGAACCCGGTCATAGCCAAACGTCTCTTTCATCTGCTTTGCAAAGCGTGGAAAGACGGAATTGTAGAATGCACGCGAGGACAGTGTCAGTTTCTGAGCTTGCTCTACAAGAGTAGCAACAATCTTTGGGTGACAATGACCCTTGAAACGTTTGTCCGCCGCATGAGTCAAGACAATCTACCACACATATCCAAGCCAACACAGACCTGGTTCACCGCGCTAAAATGAACTTCGTGTGAGCTCAGAGAATCACATCCAAAAGAAGGATGAAAAGCCCTACGAATAAGCAGAGAGCATGTCTATGTATTCGTTGCCTTCGGGATCCCATACTCTAATCAAGTCAATCAGCAATTACGATCGGAAGTTTCATTGAAGCGACGTCAATTGGCGAAAACGTCTCACTTGGCGCCTTTTGCGGAATCGAAGACAACTGGCAGTGGATGGTAACTGGGGAAAACGAGGGAATAACATGATTCGTCAGTAAAGTGGCATTTAAAAGGCCCCTTCGGCAGTGTCGTGCCACCAACGATGATTGGCCCAAGGCCTTCATTAACCCCCGCGTGCGAGGGTCCGGTGCCATTTAGGTCATAGGCGACTTACTTGTGTGCGCTGTACTCATACTCCATCTGAATGAGACCCGCCGAAGATACCTTGTCAGACGGGCCACCTGTTCGGGTCTGTTTCTGGGCATGGGTAGCGTTCGAATGGCCATTGGACGCTTTGCTTGGGAATGTCGCTGCAGGTGACATGTTGTATACAATTGAAACAGTTGTGGGTGATTCGATGATCAGATGCTACAGCCTCGATGATGGAAGTTGTAAGAGAAGGACCCAAGCAATGAGGCCACGTTCAGCCTCTTTGGCTCTGGGTCCTGGGATCAAGTTCCGCCCGCGCCAGCCCGATCTGTCCCGTGGGCCTTACAAAGGGCAAGCCCGCCAGCAGAGCATGTTCGACTTCCAAGTATACGATATTACAGATGCGAATAATCATGAAAATGTCATTGTAGATCAGATGGCCACTCCTTCCGTATCTTCCACCTCCCAGCACTGTCAAACCGTGGATTAGTCGAGTAGTTTAAGCCATCATCAAGTTGATGTCCGACTGGGACTAAAAGGTACAAGAATAGCACGTCAGAAATCAGGTGTTCGAAGGCCAACACGAGGGAAAGACGCACGAATCCACCACCACATGTTCTTCCCCATCACTGCCACCCAGTTCGCTCTGCGGCTCCCCAGCCACCACAGATTGCCTTCGATACCAATTCTTCCCCATTCGCTATCCCACTTCTTTCGTGTTCGCCGCTTTGCACTGTGATAAATCCAGTCAGATCAGTGGGGTAAGCACAACTCGGCAACGTTCAGCCAATGACGGTATCGCGTGACCCTCACGAGTTAGACGCCGGTCCCGTGAGGCGGACGCCACAACCGCCCGACAATCGGGGATCAGTGGAAAGGCGCACCCTATGTGATACCACTTGTGCATTTCCGACAACAGCTCCTCTTCACGGTCTCGCATCGACCTGAAACCGAGTGACTCGACAGTCGTTTGGTTCAGCAGAATGAGATGAAGCTGCGATATGAGCATAAAGCTGCAAAATAGCCCAAAGAAACCAGTACTGGCGGTGGCTTGTCAGTCACAGTAGGAAACACGACTTCGGTATAACGGCAACGAACAGGGCTATCACGACAATTTGCTGAGGATCGAGTTCGGGGCCCGAAGAGGTACGTGGCTTAACGTTGAGACCTAGAAGTGTCGAGAACGTCCAAAAAAGTCCCACCGTCGCCCATTGAAGGAAATTGACGAAGAACTTCCAGTGAATGTTATAAATGACAACGAGACAACGTGCAGTAGACGAACACACCTTTTGATTAAAAGCACCGACACATTGCCCGATCCCTAAAGCAGAGGGAGTATATCAGTTTGTAAAGTTCTCAGAAAAGGTACACCCACAAGGACAGTGATGGTCATACTTTAAGATGCACTTGACACCAGATCAGATCGACGAACACGCGGGAGACAAAAAAAGCAACTTACTGTGCCACATGCTCTACAATGATGCGCCCGGGAGGGCTTAACAATTTGACATCTACTGCAATATCGATATTCCGGTAGAAGCACAGGTGTTGTTGTTGGACGTCGCGAGAACATCGGCGGGGAAAGGGGAGGTCCCGACTGATTGGAATTCGCATGGGTGGGGAGGGTCGCGGTGTCTAGGATATGCGCGGACTTGGGGGACTCAGGGACCCAAAACACATCAGCAGCACGTGCTTCTTCGAGACCACGGGTCGATGCTTGTGAGTGTGAACTTTGCTCCAACTTAGGCACTGAAGAAGGAGCGGCAGAAAGGTGCGATGCAACTGTTTTGCTATTCCCAGAACCAAGTGACGATTGTGGATGATAATGCTTTCTTCCAGGCTCATGCGTGGGAGGATGATAGACATTGGGGATGGGAGATGTGAGCTCATAAGAAGTTCCGCGGAGGGCAGTGGAGGTGAGCGTTGATGATCTGTCGTTATGGTCATAGCCAGGTCTAGTGGTCGTCTGGGTATACTGTGGGCCAGTAGAGGTAAGGAATTGGCAAGAGGGGTCTTTATTTGAAGCACTTACCTGCCGTGCATGGCCAGGGGATGTAGTAATCACCTAAAACATTGCAGCAAGTTGGGATGTCGTTCGGTGCCAGAGGGGGAGAAAAAAAAAAGACATACCGCGATGTAACACCAAGACACCAACAGAAACAAGAGACAAAATACAACCAAGAGAGCCACTGCACGCGGCAGAGGTCTCACGTCAACGTCGGATCAGGGAGAGTAAAACACACACCTCCGGTCGCTTGATTACCTAGCGCACTACGACTCTTTACAATCATGTCCCCGCAGAACCTTCCAGTGTACACATAGGTCGAGTAGCCGATGGCGACGATCGTGAGGCCGACGGCGAACTTGCGGACTATCCATGGTTGTGGCTTACCAGCCTGAGTGCGACGCACCCGGACTTCCTCCACAACACCACAGCAAGAATGGTCTGTCTGAGTCATGCCCTGCTGACCAGGTCTCTCGAGAGGACGGCCAACTGAACCGAGTTCAGAGTTTGAGTTGATGGCGTGCGGCATCCGAGTGGACCTCTTGGATGAGCGATTACATAAGTTTGCTCCCGAGTCTGTGCTGGCTCAGTGGTGCCATTGACGTGGACAAGACCACAGGTGTCAGACTCTTAGGAGACAGTTGAACATTCATCACGGAGCAGGACGAGGTTGGCCAGCGTATGACCCGTTCGTCGCCACGGACATGACATTAAGCCATCTGCCACCCACGCATCATTACATACGTCTTGCCATGGAGCCTCGTTGCACCGATGTCCTGCTCATAAGAAAATCCCTCCAGGATGCACTCACGGACATGTTTGGGCTCACAGTTGCGAGCACCTACATCGATGTGTTGTCGGTCAACGAGCTTGGATCGGCGATGGTCGTTCGCGTCAACCCAGAGTACGTCCAAGTCTACCTTTAGGTGCCAGTGTGCATGAGCTGAACTTGATGAAAGTAACGCGCCGAAAATTTTGGCCGCTATCGTTGGAGCATCCTGTGCTTCTATCAGGTGTTCTGCGGTGAAAGAATCTTCATTTCTCCCGTCGCTCGTGTCCGACGATCTCGGCGCACCGTGACAAGCAGTGCTCCTCTGGTGATGGCGAATCAACGTTACACGTTGCAGGGCGGTTGCTAGGGATAATCGATCACATGCAATCTTTATTGATTCTGCCTACAATATGAATGAACTGCTTTTCGATACAACGAAGAATGGGTCGCAGGTGGACGAGGTATCGGGGGATAGTACAAAGTATGTAGTTCACGCAGTGGGATTCCTTCTCTTGGCCCATTCAACGAACTGATCTATGATGGTGGGCCAAGCAGCTGGGATGACGTAGCATCGTCAGCTGCATGTTGCCAACGGAAGAACATATGGCATTACCTTGGTCGTCATGTTTGTCAAAGTCCCCGTCAAATGAACGGATGAAGTCTGGGAGCTGCACTCATCTCAGATCAGCAATGCGGTGGAAAAGGAGCCTCCATACGAACCATCTGCCAGGTATCTTTGCTCACGGCAACGTCATCCCGTGCTTTCATATACTCCAACCACATCTCCGTGTGTTCTCTCGTCCATCCTTGACCTACATCCATGTCAACATCTTCCTCATCATCGGCTGGTGCATGTCTCAACGCTTCCCTGCCCACGCCAAAGTACAAAAGCGATTTCCAGTACTCGAGGGCGTCATCCTTGGCTGGGTGTAGTTGCACGATAAGTCAGGGTCGACCCCATGGACCAGAAATTGCACTTGCCAAGGCTACGATGACCCTCTGAGCGTGCAAAATTAAATGTGTAATTGTATACCGTGCGGAAGTACGACGGATCTGAGCCAAGCTTGACTTCTAAACGTGCGAGTGCGGTCTTCATCCCGTCTATGGTGTCACACCTATGCACAATTTGCGTCAACGGTCCGAAATCACCGGTGGGGCGTGGAGCGGAAGCTGACCCAATGCTCTTCCAACCATCTATCCATCCTTTCCTGGTCCACTCTCCTAAACTGGGGGACTGAAGCTCAAACGCGAGCGATAAGAGTTTGGGCGTATCATCTGTATCATCTTCTCTATTCATGTCCTCCGCGTCCTGTTCGAAACCCAGTTCGGTGAAAAACTGGACTGTGCCTTGAGTGGAGATGACGTCTCCGTCCAGATCTATCACCACGGTTCATGTTCATCCAGGTTGCCTAAGCAGGGGTGATTGTGCCATCATTACCTTTGTACTTATCGAAGAGGGTGGCCAGTTTGCTCGTCGAGGCTGTAGATTCTGCTCGGCGAGTCCCGCTTTCTTGGAAGAAAGTATCGATGGCGGCATCCAGTCGTTTGTATTTGTCGAGGTAGCGCTTGGCTTCCTTGAGCCTATCGGAGAGCGATCACGTACAATCCGAGTGCGATGATTCATGCGATGCTCACGATGCGCCAGTTATGTGGCAAAAGTCAGCATAGGCATCCTTGGCCGATCTTGACTAGTAATAAGCGTCAATATGACGTGTTCGCGTAGAGAGCGGCGGGGATATGGAGCAAAAGTAAATAACTGACCATCTGTGGGTGGATTTAGAAGGTTCTCAGAGGCCGTGAACACCTGACGGATATTCACGTCGGGTACTACTGGCAAGTCGTCTTGAGATAAGCGGATGATCCCGAGTCGCTGACACCAAAACCCCAGGTCACGTGCGACCTCATTTCTATTCCATGCCACGCTGGTTGGCGTGTTGACAGTGTCATTGACAGCTGCAGGGTCCGTTCGTCCTCGTCGGAGAGTGCTTTCATTCACGCGTCTACGTCGTCTCATTTGCCTGGAAATCGCAGCTCGACTATTAGGGGCTTGCTTCATGTTCCACCTCAAGTTCCGTTCGCTCAAGGGTCGTGCACTGTTCGTGATCATCTCAGCGCGATCATGACGGCCTTCCATTTTCATTTTACAGCGCACGACAACGTCAGATGCGTCCCTCCTCTTCTCAGCTCGCAGCCGATGGCTAATTTCAGCTCACTTTATTGGTTGCCGGCCAATTCGTTGTCCCCAATCAGGTATAATTGCAATCACTGGGGGCGCGGTTGTTCTCGGCTTTCGTGTGACGGTCTCTACGCGGTGACATAGACAAGGTATTCTTTAACATGCACTTAGGTCTGAACGTGTTCTTATTTTAACCCGCGTCGTGTCTCCGATGCAATGGGTTCATGATTCGACCCCTTGCAAGTTCACATTGCATAGCTGTGAGTTCCCCGTCGTTGCTTTTGCCATTTGTGGACGGTGGCTTCGCCCTATCTCTGAACATGTGCTCAAACACATGTCCTATCACACACAGGTCTGAAGAACGAAATGAAAAGATGCCTTGTATTGATCACCAAGCGTTTTTGCCGGCACTCACCCAAGTGTGGCTTCCATTCTCTCCCAACCCCTTTGGGACTCATAATGATGCCATCTGCTGTGATCGAACAACATGTGCAGGCAGGTGCAACCAGATATCTATTCGTGAACGAACGGTTACGCCATGATCTGGGGCACCTCCGGTTTAGGCCCGAGACAATGCTGTTCTCTGGGTGTCAATAGTTATGTCAGTCCATTCTGCCCTTGCCTGCCAAAACAGTCCAGTGACTGACGGGTTCCTAAATACTAAGTCCTCCCCATGCCGCTGACAGTTTCACGTCATTTTCCCTGGGCGCCTTCTTATCGTGCGTGCTCCGTGCGATCGCCAGTCGGAGCTGGTCGATATGGATGTCCAGATGATGTCTTGTCCTCCGCGAGTCCAGACCGCGATCATGTCAACATATGTGCCACGTTCGGATCCGACCCAGATGGGATATTTTCGTTATATCTAACACGATGAAAATGGCACAGGTACACTGGCTATTCCCCACCCCATCCGTGTTGAACGGGACATTTAAGAATATTCCACACAGAAGTGAACGTGAGAAATTCCCTGCAACGGGCGGCGCTTTCAGCCTGTTTCTTGATTTTCATTTTGTTCTTCCCCCCCCCCCCTTTTTTTTTTCTTCGTTTGACAAGCGTGACCTCGTTCAAGGGAGGGATGTGGGAACGTCAGGGCGTGCTCCACGTGAAGATACTTTTAGTACTTGGTGGACCCACACAGGAGTCGGTCCGGACGTACATGGCCAAATGCGCATGGCTCGCTGGGTGCAATGAAAAAGTCCGACGTTCCTGGCACCTGTTCCATATCGACTACTTGGCTGACTCCTTGAGCTGCTCACCGAGTCCTCCCAGTTTGGAATAGAGCAATCAGCATATCCGATAATATCACAGCTCTCACTAGCAACAGCCTGTGGTGAGTAGAGCGATAACGTTTATAGTATTTTATCAAACGTCATCGCATTCCGTCATCCAGCGATTCAAAAAGGGACAAAACATGATCGATATCTGTGATCCTATTCATGAGTCGTGGCGCGCGAGCGCCGAGTGCTCCCCCTCTTCCTGCGGACGCATTAGAACCTCTGCCCCATCTGCACACGATTTTCGGCATCCGGTTCAAGTAGAGTCCCCGAGGTACGAGCAACGGTCGCTGGTTCGGATAATACCTGAAACCTTCGCTCCCGGTCTTGGCTCTCCGGCTATATGTTCGCCAGGCATGTTGGTAACCACGTTCACTCATGCCAAAGTGCGAAGCGTCCTCACGAAGGACGAACGCGTCATTTTCCATCTGGCACATGCTCCCCAAACTAGAGGTACCGAACCGCGTCTCCATGTTTTGTGAGAGAATTTTTTGGCACAAAGCCGGCCACCGAGGAGAACGGTGAGGAAACACAAGCAGCTGTGTGCCGCCAATTTTGCAAGGCACCGACGGAGAAGTTGATGTCGCGGGACTTGCCGGAGCTCGATCGCGATCACACCTTGTTTTATCTCAACGGAAAAAGGCGATTTAAAAAATATTATATATTTTGGTTTCGCTGCACACCAGAGGTAGCATGCGGAACGTTGGTCGAGAACCAACTCGGTGTCATCACCTCGGTCATGAGGAAATACTATACGTGGTCAGTGTCGAGTGGGTGTACGTTTGTGGCGGGGGTTAAGTTATAACAGAATACTTCAAGCGATGGGCACAGCAGAATACAAGGTATGATGCGATAGCACAGATATCATTATAAATGACGAGATTGGACCTGGTATATGTAACAGGTATCAATGCGACGATCGTGGGTGAATATACTCTCAACATCGATCCGTATCCGGCATGGTGTCACCGGCGAAGTGCACTCACAGAGTCAAGTTCGGACGATCACACGCCGTGTGTGTTTGCCTGCACGTCGGCGGTCTGCATATGGCGTAGGTCGGCGCCAAGCCTCGTCCGTGTCATCTCGGTAGTCCTCCGGGGCCTGAAACTCCACTTTCGTCCCAGGATGTGGATCGTGAGGTGGTGTACGTAAAGTCATCCCGCTTTGATGTGATGCCGGCGCATGGAGATTGGGGGGGAGCTGGGGTGGCTGTCCATGGGGAGAGCCAGGGAACATGGCAGGTGATTGCGTGGGTGCAGGTACTGCACGAGATTGGCGGGGTGGTTTGGGATGAGGATAAGGTGCCGCGGGAGAGGCTAGCGCTGATGGGTCGATGGGAGACTGATGTTGTGGATGGAGCTGCGGCCAGGTCCGCGGGGGACCGCCGTGTGCAGAAGATTCTCTGCTTTTTGCGCTGATAACGTCGTCGGACGATGAGGGTGGCACGTCGATTTCCACGCGCACGCGGACGATTTCTTTGCCCGCCTGGGCAAAGAAGGCACGCTCCTGCCGTTTGAAAAAGCCACTGGTTGGGCCAGGTCTCATCTCGGGGAAGCTGGCGGGGGGTGCGGGGGGGAAGAGGGCCATGAGCTCATGGCCTGTGGGTGGGGCGGGGTACTTGCCCCGGGCAGGGTTGGTATCTTGGGTGAGGTTGACGTCTGAGCGAGATCAGTGGGGGAGAGGGGGGAGAGGAGGGAGAGTCACCTCGCAAGGAGCTCGGGGAGAGGGGCCGCCTGGAGGAGCTGTGCGCAGAGGGACGGGACTTTGGTGGGGGGCTGCGCTCGGCGGCGGTGGTGGTGGATGTGGAGGATGATGAGGGGGAGGGAGAGTGTTCTGTGACGGGACGGAGGTGGAAGGACATTGCGGTGGACATGTATGGGAGGGTCAGGAGGGGAGGGGAGGGGAGGGGAGGAGTATTATATAGAGTACTGGGAGGTGAAGAGGCGTATGACGGAGACGGATGATCGACGGAGAGAGTTGTTGAAGGGGGCGGGGAATTAACGCAAGCCCGGGTTTTTGGGATGTTCATATCCTCCAGCGAGCGACGGAGCGAGAATTCGATTGTCTCCGGTCCGTTTGGCCAAGTTAATGACGAAACTGCCAGAACTGCGCCTGCCACGAGGTCACCCAACAAGCGAGCGGGCCATGCCAGCGCGCGCAGGACTCCCATTGACTCATCGAAACGCAGCAGTCTCTACACCAGATCAGGCCGAATCTCGCTCTCATTTCCATGTTGATTTACCCGTAGCTATAATTGAATAGAATAGAATGCGATTCAAATCATCCTTGCGTGTGCAATCCCTCTGATGCCGGTCATGGCCCGCATCAGCTTCGCAGGTTCTCCCCGCGTTCCTATCGCTGTCGGTAACTTTATGCCTGAATCGGCCTTTGCTTTTTCTTCCACCGGCTGAGCGTCTGCATCGACATTTCCGAACGCGCCTGACACTTGGCTCGCTGTGATATTAATTGATCGCTTCCGTTCTGACAACCTCTCACACTCCTTCTTGCCTGCATGGATCCTGTTCATCGGACTTTTCTCTGGCGCAGACAGGTCGGCCCCAATGCTCCCAACTTGTATCGACGTGTCAGTGGGAGATCTCCCAGAAACCATCATGTGTCGACAAATTTACTTCTTTCTCTCCTCTTCTTTACCGCCGCATCTGGGCGATCTTGGCCTGAATCTCAACTCGCCTAGGACAGCTCCTGTCATATTCATACTAGGTATCAGTCCACGCCAACCCCTTTTACGACCACGTCACCTACGTTATATAGTATTATTCATTTTATCACCACGCTTTTCATGTCATCGACACCACCTGTACGACACCCTCCGACCATCTCCTTGGTCCCGCATCTCAATGCTGCTGGGAATACTTTGACGGCTATTTCGTTTCCCATCCTGTCGGCCGCTCTGATTGCTTTTGTCAATAATGAACGTCCACCTCCGCTTTCTGCCCAGCCTTGTTCAATTAGGCAACTATTGAATGTGGTATGCATGTCGGAAACGACGCGCTTCGCGATTATCATCATCATCTGAATCCATTCTCAAGCCCGTACCGCAGATCTGGCGTCGTGGCCAAATGAATGTTGACACGCTTATCAGGTCCTGTGTGCATTTTTGATCATACGCAGGCCATCTGCCACCGAATTCGCTGCTCGTTGGCGTTCTCGTGCCTAGCAGGGTGATACCTCTGTCCCTCCAAAGTGTCCGACACAGACGCTGTATAGAGCCGACGTCGATGAGATCCTATTGTCCTGATCATCACTCCTAGGTACGTGTCATGACGTATCATAATGGAAAGAGTCGCTGTGAGCCTCGATTCTAACTATTACGTGCCTAGTACGGCTTGTCGCTGTCAGCCTGTCTCGAGGGTCGACGACCTGCTTCTCTCGATACGTTCCCAACGTCTAAAGTTCCTCACAGCCCGCGGCGAGGTCTCCCGGCCCTTGGACGACTGATATCGGAGCACGCACATCCGTGTACAGCTTGCGCCACGGGAATGTTGGGCCACCCACATTTTGGACCGCGTATGGGAATCGATGACATAATCGGCTGTACACCAAATCGATCGTCTCTTTCACTTGCGACGACCAGGCGACCGTGTACGAGGCTCTTCAAGCGCCAATTAGAAGATACCCACACCCACCATGGCCGAGAAGACACTGAGCACCGGAACACTGAATCTGCGATTCATGCAGAATGCTCGGCGAGCACACCGGCTCCCGCGGGTCGAACCTGAAGAAGTACATGTAAAGGACGATGCAGAGTGGGAGGTGTCACCCGAAATCAGGGAGACATGGGGACCGAGTGCTTATCGCGGCGAGAAGGCGTGAGTTTCTATTCGTGTTCTGTTTGTTCTGACAATGTACATTTACGACCCTCGTGTTTTTGGACTTTGGTATCAGTGTTACTTACGAAACGTCTTACCTTCCATTTCTCTTCCCTTCCCTTCACGATACGCCTGCTGCGGACGGGCCGTCATCTTTATCTCCTTCAAACGCATTGCGTCCACGAGGTCGGCGAGTCTTTAACAAATGCGGCGAAGAAATTACCCAGGAGGTCCGCGGTTCCTCCTTACATCATAGGATCATCGAACTCACCATCGTGGTTTCGTTTCCAGGCCTCGAGTTCAAAAACGGACGCCGCATCCCCAGAGAACATAGACCAAGAGGCAAGCGAACAGACGAAAAGGGGCCGACCACACTCGATATCGTCTACAGGCATAGCTTCTCTCACAACGAGACAGTCAAAAAAGTCCAACAAAGATCCTTCCAAAGACGCGAAAAATCTTATTTTTAACATGACTGGCGTCGGGACTGACTTGCGACAATCCTCCTCGATGCAAGGAGCCTCATTCTTACGCCCTTCAGGTGTCGACGGGCCGGCCGACCTGGCCAAGACTTCCGATCCTACGAAGACGGCACCCCAGTCGTCAACCGCAGCTACGAATTCCTCCAAGCCAAAGGTAAAAAGGTCTCGCACGTCAGGGGAAGTAGACGAAGCAAAGAAGAAGACGAGAATGACATTTATTGAGTAATCAAACGAAACCCCGCAAGTACGTTCTTCGGTTGCCGAGGCGTACATAGATACTCATCATACCGATCTGCGAAGTGACCAACGGATCGCATCTGGCGTCGAGGATCGACCGTTATTACTCATTTCTTTGCACCTCCTACGTATTTTCTCCTCGATGGTTCCATTACAGCATGCTTTGGCCGAAATCGGATTCCCTTCCGCACTTGCGGCATTCTGCTGTCATTAGTTGATATGATTAAGGCGCTTATGAAACTTTATCGGCGCGACCTTGATGGAGTTGATCCCGGCGTGCCGCATTTTTCATCCCACTGTCAAATGTGAAAAAGAAGGTCCGTGCCTTTGATAGCCCTGCGCGCACTTTTCTCAATAGAAGTTCTTCATGTGGAATGCTGGCCACGTCATATTCTTTCTGTGGATGGGTTTAGGCGGCCGCACTGCGGACATGCAGCACACCCTCCCATGTCACACGCTTTTCCCCTGCCACCCATTCACAACTCGTCCTTATCGCTGGACGCACTATCTGGTGAGTATGCACTATGCATGGTAGCATTGCGCTTGGCATACGTCATGTTTCAATATTAGTACGGTTTATCGCCATCTTCGTCAAGCGTCCGCGATATCTCAGCGCTAAATATGTTCGCTTTACCCCCCCCCCCCCTTGGACATATTCATTGACGCTTGCTCGTGCCATGGACATCCAAGATATGTATTGCATCATAGTCCACATTTTCAGGAGTGGGGGGGGGCATTCGCAGGCTTCCTTGGGGGAGAGGCCTTACGGTAACCCCGTTTGCGTAAATACTCTCGTCGCTTACAGGAACCAAATGCGTGACGGGGGGCATGTGCAAAGTCAATTTCTTTTTGTAATCCGGGGGTTGCGGTGCCGCGTGTACTTACCACTTAGGGGTGTTCAGGGTTGCGGGTTTACGCCAGGTGCGACGAATATCTCCGCTGCACCATCGGCCGATGATATCATCGGAAGGCTCATTGCACTGATTTCGCATGACGATGAATGCCGCCCAATGCTATGTTCTTTTTTTTTTTGGTAACCAAAACAGGTCATGTCCCGGGTCGACGTCTCGCTTGAGAAGTCGAGAAGTTGCGGTTGACGCAAACGGCGTTGATGGTGTGTGTGTGTGTGTCCGAGAACTTTTGCAGTTTACGCTCGAAAATGACGTCGCGTCTGCCCCCCCCCTGCTCTTTCAAGAATCGTTTTGACCATCATAGTACTACGCCAACGCCAGTACGCTTGGGGTTGTTAATATCTCGGTGACAATTCGGACTCTCGGGGGGAACTTGATATGTTATGATGACAGACACTGGTTTCGACATTTCATGTTCATATTTCTGGATGCGGGGTGCTATTTCAGTACGAAACGTTGCAGTGTTCCGGTCAACATGGACCCGCGGGGCAATACTGTGCATACACTGGTCAAGTCTTGACGTCACCCTTGCACGTGACACGCAATCCAATTGCTTTAGGATCCGAGCGGTGAGGACAACTCATACAGTTTATAAATTGCTCTTCGAGCTAGTCCTAAACCGAGGGGGGCGATTGATATATAGGCCCGGATCGATAATATCATATCGGACAGGGGCAAGAACACAGCGTCACTGAAAAAATAAAATAAAGGGGGGGGATACCTAATAAATAAATCAAATATTGTCCCAGGTTGAATCAAAAGTGACAGCAACTTATAATAACGTTACTATGTGTAATCTTCGATTTCATGCCAAGAAAACACGATCAGGAAAAGGTTCTTCTCGACTACAACCCCTGAGATAAGTATCAAGTAGTGAAATGACGAACTCCGTATCGTATCGTGATTCCGCTCTCACGTCGCACGGAACGAGAATGTCGTACGATTGAATTGCCAGTTGTTCTCCATCGAGAACTCGAGAGAAATAGGATGAATGGCATAAATAGCGCGTTTGTAAAAAAAACAAACTGAGGTTCATAAAGATAATATCAGAGTTTCGATCGTGTATCAAGCAAAAAGACGTTTGGGAACCGAAAAAAAAAGGGGGAGGGGGAGAGGGAGGGGGGGAAAGGCGATGGACGGAGGCGAGCAAATATGAGTCCTGATACTGCTGACACTTGTTGCCATAACCATCGTTTTTCCCTTCGTTTATGTGGGCTACAGCGCGTTGACGTCGGCAGAGTGATATGCGAACAGGGGAAGAATCGCTCTCATCGGTCCTCGTCGTCGGTCCTTGGGAAGCTGCTGCCGCTTGCGGTGTAGTAATGATGGTCACACGGCGAGCCGGCGGAACCCCTGCTTGCGTTCGAAGCAGGCAAGAGCTCTCCGCGCTCGTTCACCCGCACACCCGTACCTCCACTCGAGAACGAGAGATACGCCGTACTGAGCGAACCTTGCCTGCTCAATGAGGACACACCCAAAGAAGACGTGCAAGACGACCCGAGGTCCGCGAACCGCACCGAGGAGAACTGGGATGCGGGCGCCCCGGAACACATGGAATGGAGTGCCACAGAACCCGTCGTCGTCGAGAGCGTGCCCGAAGCCTCCTTCGATCCGAGGGACTCGATGGTCGCCATGCGCCGCACGAAGCCACCCATCATAGCAACATACTCCTCTTCCTCGCCGCTACCTTCCTCCTCCTCCTCCTCCCCGCATGGCGAAGACCGCGGTTCGGAGGATACGTCATGCAACGCCGGCCCGCCCGGAATGGCTCGCCGATATCCTTGGAAGCGCCCATACGCGTCCACATCCTCGCATAACGACGACGTCTCGGTACAGTCGTCTGGTCTCTGAGGATTGTACATGTCCAGATAAGGATAAGTAGGTCCGGAGGCACCATAACCGTAAGAATACACGAGGTCGTCGTCGTCCTTGTCATTTTCTTTGATGGATTCGCCGTCGTCGCGGGTGGATGAGAAGGACTCCGGACCAACATTGGCCTGTGAAGCATGCCGGACATGCTCATTCTCCCATGCAGATGTTGTTTTCCCAACATCGAGGTGAACACCACTGCCACGATGACCGGGTTTCCAAGATGCACAAGATCGGATCTCGGGTGAATCACGCGTAATCGTCGGACTGTTGAGCCTCTCTGGATTTGGGGGGATATCAGATAGCATTGTGTCCGATGCCACTTGAGTGACTGAGATACGACTCATTCGTCGGAGTATGCGAGGTGCCCAAGAGGGTGCTGTGACAGCACTGACAGATTGTGTCTGAGACGGCGTGTCAAACCCAACTTGTGTTGGTGATGATCCGTGGCTAGTCGCGTGGCTAGAAGTTCTCCGAGATGTAGGTGGTGATATCCTCGGGAGTGAAAGAGGGTCGGAATGAGAACGCGAATGACCCCAGGAAGTCGAGGGTGCAAGGGTGCTGATTGAGTTGTACTTGGGCAACGTGGTGTTAGATTGATTGAGGGTGTGGTTAGAACCTTCCGATCGCGTGAACCTGAACGATGATTTTGAAAAATGGAGTGGGGATGAAGTCGAAACAGGCGAGATGACTTCCGGATCAGATGGGCAGTATGGTGAATATTTTGGACTATTGCCCTCAGAGGTAGGGTGTCGTGTCCCGTAATATGAACGTAGAGTAAGGACAAACGAGAGCTGAGACGCAAGAACGATCAGCATATTTTCCAGACACTTGTCAGCCATAGACTCACGGCCATCGCCAACGTCACCACGAGTCGCAGTATTGCTGCAGCCATCCACGCGGCAAATGGCGCTGTACGACACGGAGAGGTCATTGTATTCGTAGTTGATGTATACCACGAAATATCAATGTCCCAGTTACAGAGCTGAGTTGGATGCCACAGCAAGACAAGAACGACGTTCGATATAGCACCAGCAGACAGCAAGAGCATATAACATGCTCGAAGGAATGATCCCGTGTACCGCCAAGCGCGGAGATGACTTCGCCGGGGAAACAGTGGCACAAAAATGGAAACGATCACAAGAGTGACTGCAAGTGCAGACATGATGCCAAGGATGAGGGCACAAGCATGTTCGGTGTCGCCCGAACCATCGGCGAATGCAAGGAAGTAATGGACAGTGGTGTACGTTCCCCAGATACCTAAGGACGTGGCATGTAAGGGATGGTGCCCTAAAAAGAAATAAAAGTGACCAGCGTACCGAAGAGAAGTTCGAATGCGAAGTTAATCGCGTACAAACGACGAAGTTTCATCTTGGTTTGATGATCTTCTAAGCTCTTGTGTTCGGCAGCGGTGATTGGATCACCTGAAAGATTGAGACCGAGATCCCAACCCGACGTCGGACCATCGGGGTGAGTTGGTTGCCTTTGTATGAGGTCCTGGTAAGTCGTAGATGAAAACAATTGGCTCGTCGGATTCCCATCTCTTTCGGGCGCGGGATGAAGAAAGGATGCAGCAGAACACAAGGGAAGATCAGAGTCTTTCTCGTTGGTGAAAATAGCATTGTGTAGGTTGAGAGCGGCCATGGTTCAAAAGTGAGCGTGGTGGCGAGGCGAGCCTGAAGTAAGATACGTGAAAGATCGTGAGTCTACAAAAGGACGGAGGAGGTGGATAGACACCAAGAAAGAAAGAGGAAAACAAACACTTTTCGCTGTTCATAAATACCACGAGGTTTGTTTAACCGTAGGTTGTATTCGCGTTGTCTTTCCCTGGTAACAGGGTGGCGCGTTTGAATTTAAACATCCCTCGTCAGTGTTCAACGGTACAACCAATGTAGAACTTTGGACTGACCTACGGCTGAAGGGGTCAATAGGGAAGATGCTAGCTTCGACATGGCTTTGTTGACCCTTTTTGTTTTTAATTCCATACCCTTCAATGAAGGTTCTGCCAGTTTAGCGCGCACGTGAATATCTTCGCGCTCAATTCTACCGACGGACCAATCACAGTGCGGGAATGATGATTCACATCACGTAATTGGAGTAAAAATGAGTCGGCTAGATATCAAGAATCTATCAGATTTGGTAAAACAGTAAGTCTGACGAAATCAAATATCCCTCTTTCTGAATCTCGGTCATTCATGAAACGGCAGCCTTCATGGCGTCAAACTCTTCCCTGCTGAGGTTGAACAAGTTGTTTGCGGGTAAGACGTCGTCGAAGATAGCACGTAGACTGTACTTTTGTACATCGGAGAGTCTACCGCCGCACAATACTGAATACGTGTGAAGCAGTCTGGATACAGTCATCAGCAAGTACCCGCTCAGCGGAAGTGTAGCCACTAACCTGACAACGTTCTCTTGGAACTCGACGTCTCTTTCATTATCACCATCCGCGCCGAAAGGAACGGGTTCCACTAGTGCAGATATGAGTGCGTCCAACAGGGAGGAGCCGTCTGATCCCGTATTACTCTGTAGTGCTTCCATGGCAGTACGGAAAGTTGATACAGATGCCGGATCCGAGAGCATGGATGCGTGAGAATTGGGATGAACTGGTGCATTTGTGGACGAAGGCATGTGCACACTCGCAGGCGTACTCTGGGTCTCCCCGGATGTCGGGGTAAGTAACGTATTAATGAGAAAAGCCGTCTTGCGCCGCAATGTAATGTCTGAATCTGTCACAGGATATGACGACACGGCTCAGCGAGAGGGCATCTAAAACCCAACTCACCCTTGAGAGAGATATGTAGGGCATTCCAACCTTGTAAATCAGTGAACTTTTTGACTGCAGCAGCGTTGTGCTTCAATAGGCCAGACAGCGCGTACATGGCTTTCGATCGAGTACCTGCAGAGTTGGACGAGGGTGATAGGCATGCAAGAATGGCAGGAATGGGATCAAAGGACAAAAACTGTCGAGAGAGCACAAGGCTGTCAGTTTGTATGCTAGAAGGCAGACTTTGTTTGACTCACGGATAGCTGGGCTGCTGGATTGTTCTGCAGTGCTGTTCCCAGTACCCATAAAGTTTGTAACCTCAAACCGTCTGTGGTGGAGGGAAGACCGACGAGACCATGTAGAGGCTCCCACATCTTCAAATTTTGGAGATCTATGAGGCAATGAATGCCACGTGCATTTGAACAGAAACCAACGCACTGTTTGCATTATCGATGTTCTCCACGAGCTGTCGAGCCGGGCAGTTCGTCAGTCTCTTCGATGTCGCAGGCGCTACGTACCATTTCCAAGTCGTCCATGGCGGCTGTTCGTTGATCTTTGTCTTTGGAGACATCGAGGGCAACATCGAGGGCCTCTTTCATCAGCTGTGCATCTGGTTTTCCGAGAATGTAATCGATGATTGCAGGGTCGATGTCTCTTCTCTCGGAGACAGCTGCGGGTTCGCCTGGAGAAGCGTGTTCAATGCCCCATCGCAGAAGAGATTCCATAGCTGCTGAGGATTTTACGAGAAAGATCTAAGCTGGGTTCGGCTGGTTCGGCATCGTTTCGGAGTTTGACGGGGTTTGAACCATATGTATCACAGCATGTAATTTTTTTTTTCGAATTGACGTCGAACTTTGGGGTGAGTTTTCCTTTCCGACCTGCTTGAAGTGATGATCTTTTCATATACCATACGTTTTACCACATTCCGAATACACTGTGTGGACAAAAACTTTGATTTCAGCCTTGTCTGACCTTTATGATGTCGTTTTGGTCTGGATGATGATGCTAATTGTTGTTTTCCAGGCGAGACCCGCTCGTTCATCGGCTTGAAGAGGTGTGTCACATCTATCAGTCGTTGTCATTTCTTTCCGATGAGATTTATTCGATGGGCGGACCGATCGTACTCTTGCCGTCACGTCCCCTCCTGTACAATATGGGGATGGTCAGAGTCCCTGTGGAAATGCATCGAAATCTGATCTTTTTTATACCCCGTTGCCGTGCAGCTACTCATCATCATCTTGCAGGATTCGTGGGACAGCCGCGTGCTTTGATTCCTTCATGTCATTACCGTGTCCGCTGCAACGCGTTTCGGATGACAGGGTATCTCGTTGACGCGTTTTCTGCATCGTGTGTGGGCTGCAAGACATTCATTGGCTGTAGAGGGGCGCGCCGGAGTCGTGCGTTCGCACATGGGCAACGATGCAGATACAGCCTCTGAGCTCGAGTAGGTATAAAGAAGTTGGTACCCTTGGCACGTATGTAGGCAGTGCTCTCCTATAATCTTTTGCGAATGCATCGAAGAGTCGCCCACACCGTCGCAGCGGTTATTCCGCGAACATATTCGACGGAGCGGCTGGCGAGATTGCAAGACCCCGCCAGAGTCGTCGCAGAGGAAACAAATTATTATGCCACAGAAGATGTCCACGTTCCTCGACAGGACTCCAGCAGTTCCGACCTCAGTGGCTACGACCTGACTACTCACGACGACAACAACAACGAGCAACAGCACTGGCGACGTCTCGATTCACTCGGCGAGAGCATCCTGAGCGGTTTGGACGGCCCAGGGGAAGAAGAATACGACAGGATGAGGAAAAGTCCAGAGAGCATCCGGGGTGCTCTTGACAGGGTAGCAGAGGAGGACACAGACCCTCCTGCACCTACAGACCCCAATGATCTACAGCTCGAACCAGAAGACATTGAAGAGGCTATCGAATGGGAGTTGGAAGAAAATGGGTTGTACGGGGGTGAGGCCTTGTCCATATCTCTTGGTCTTTCATTGACACCGTCCATCGTCGATTAGGATCGTACAAGCGACTCTTGGCGTTGTATACGTTCGTGCCATTCTCAGCGTCGATCACCTTTGCAGTCCTCGCAATACTGCCACTGTTCGTGTGGCCTCATCCGAGTTCTCCCTCTCACTATCCCCCACTCTTCCCCACCCCCCTCCCAGAGTTTCTCCTGTCGTCGGCTATGTTCGCCCTGGCACACCAACTGCGCGTTCCTCTTTACACAGTTTCGTCGCTTCTACTTCGCCCCGACATAGCCTCGCTTATAACTACCTTCTCGCACGTGTCGATCGTCAACCTCTTGCGCCTCGCGTCGCTTGCATTGCTGCGTGTCCGTCACAATATGGACAGTCTCAAGCCAACGTGGCAGGACCCGTCCTTTCACACCGTGTGGTGGCTTTCCTTCAATATCGCAGAGGTCTTGGTGTCCCTCGTACAAGGTTATCAATGCATCACGTTTTATCGCGATGTTATGGTACCTCCTGGTAGAGAACGAGAGTTCTTAGCGCGGCTCAAGGATGGGGCCACTCCTCCGCAGAGTGATAGAGCCCCTAATGAATGGCAGGGCTCTAATGAGCAACTACCAGAGAATTCTCAGGACGACCTTCGACAACTTGAAGACCAAACTGGCGAGAGAAACGCGAATGCGCTCGATTCCCGCATTCAATACAATTTCGACACGTATTCCGCCACAAAAGCAAGAGAAGAACTCGAAGAGGTATACGGCATCGCCCCAATCGTATGTCTCGTGTCGCTTATGTGCTACGCGTTGTGTCGTATCTGACATGCCATCGACAGAAAATTCCCGTCTTCGTGTCGTGCTTGCAACGTTTTGATTCGATCATTCTCTCCGTCGGTCTCACGCTTCTCGTCTCGTCTGCTTATCTCCGCTCGCCTCTTTCTGTCCCAGTTACAGATAGTAGGATCATTCCATACCCGACCATCTCTCATAAGCCGCTCATCGTCACGTTCCCAATCGTGTTGCTTATCCACTCATCTCTTTCATCTCTCTATACGCCCATGATTCTTCCCCGTATCGGCATCCATACAGCTGCGTACGTTAGTGTTCTCGTCAGCTTGATGTGTTTCTTTGCAGGTCTCGCGGCGTGGGGGGCTTTGTCGTAACCCCATGGGGATGCTCGCTCAATGCGGAGCGGAGGGAATGCTGGGTTGATCTCGGATATGGGGTTGGTTATCTATTTGTCTTACGGACTCTTGGATGAATGTAAAAAAAAACTGGCATCATTGATGAACTCGGGAACTCACGGGTGATCCAGCGGCGTAATCGTGGATCAAGATAAACACCAATTCGTCTCCTCCAGCCAACATACAGCTTCTACAGTCCGTAAAGAGTTCTGAAAGTCCCCACAAGCTATGCGTAATCGTCGTCATCTCCGCCGAACAATCCTCCAGCCCAACGCGCAAGGGTGCACCCTGTTGCACCGAACAAGAACGACCAGTCAAACAAACCTCCAAACAGCGAGTACTGTGGGAGAGAGGAGAACAAGTTGACGTCACCGTCGTCAACCCCGTCCATAATCGAGGACGAAGAATGGGAAGGGGGGAACATCGTCCGCAGCTGGACTAATGTGGTGAGAAGGTAGATACCCTTAAATGAAGGGTGAATACATCGATGCGTTTCTAACGTGAGAAGCAAACCATGAGCTGTGCTAATAGAAGCAACATCAACGAGGCGGAGATATTGCGAGATGTAATTCGGAATGCCTGATCACAAGATGGCCATTCAATACGCGTTTCTTTTTCCTTTTGTTCTTTTGTTCTCGGAATGGCCCGACTTACCTTTGTAACGCCTCTGAGGACCACTCTGACGCTGCTGAGGATAATAGCTCCCACGAGGACCAGACTGATCTGCCTGGATAGCGATGGGACGTCTATGCTTAGCTTCCCGGATGCAGCTGGCAATAGGGAAAACAGGTAAGCGAAAGAGTGTGCGATGATATCCCCATAAGACGATGTTTTGTCATCTGTGGATGATGGTGGAGATAGCAAATTCATGACGGACTGGCAGAGGCGAGCGCATATCAGCGGAACGGCGGTACAAGTAACATCACATGAGTACTTGCGCTGAACAGCCTACACAGGCAATATACCGCCCATACCCTGCCGAGAATTTTGCCGCGGATGGACCGTGCAAATTCAGTGTTTTCGCGATTGCGTTTCAACACTGTCACCCTCGTCGTCATTTGTGATTCGAGCGCTTCCAAGCCAATGAGTTCTTGTTGCAAGGAACCTTGATCTGGTGGGAGGCATTGAATACCTCACGTGCCCGGTAATTCAAAAGGTATGAAACCTTACGTGGGTCACGTTTGAAAGTCGCGCGCGATAGCCAGGAGCCATCGGATTGGGGCTGTCTCCGATACTCAACCACATCCTGTCGTCAAGAGAGAAGGCTCACACCTTTGAAGCCACACATGCATCGAGATCGTGCGTACGTTCACGTAAGTCAGACCGCACCCGCTCGAGAGCGTTCTCTGCCGAAGCAATAGAAGCAACGGAGGGGACAGCCCTGTTTGCAATATGGAAACATTGAGCTATGGGTTTTTTCCGGTCACATTAATCAACGACTTACGCCTTGCGTGCAAATGTACCCCATGCCCCGTTCACGGCACCCAGACCTGATAGAAGCCCGAGGATGATGGTTCCGAGGACCACCAACCGAGCAGCTGTCGATGTGAGAGGGTTGTACGACGTGAATTCCGCGGGAAGTGGGACGAATGACAAGGTAAAGATAAAGAGAGCGACAGGGAGCAAAAATGCGATAGCTCTGATGTTGAGAAGGCGAGGTGTCTCTAAATGAATTGTCATGGACCACGATTTCCGTGTGGTGAGAGTGACGAACCTGAGCGATATGTGAGAACCATGCAGAAGGAGGCCGGGATGAGAACAATGATAGTTGATAATAAGAGGAAGAGAGACACTCTCCACGTGTACAATCGGATGCTGAGTACAACGGCATCGGTCAGGACATTGACAAGCTCGTGTGAGCACTCACTAGGGATCGAGAAGGCTGAACCCTTGACACAGCAGCATAGCGAACAACATACAGCACTCCGTGAAGCAGATCGAAAAGGACGAGCGCGCAAGGACGGAGTGCCACGACTTTGTTGAACCTGACTTTGGCGTTGTCGCTGCCTGCGGGAGGGCATCTTGCGTGGCAGGGGCGAGGAGTCCAAGGTTATTGTATAGCCCTCTTTTCAGGAATACGCGACAGCATAGAAAGACGCAGATACTGGCTCAGAATTGGTCAGTACTCGATACGCGAAATGTGGGTACGAACCTCGCGCTAGGCAACAGCAGACCTGGCAGTAACATGGTGGACTGCCAGGAGGGGAGATCTAACCCTAACCTTGTCGTAGGGTTTCGACACTGCCCCGCTGCATACAGCAATTCGTCGGTTGCACACACACACGACAAGACGAACATCGACGACGACGACGGTGACGGCGAGCAACGACATGAATGTACAAAGTCACAAGGC